>JAJQQW010001810.1:0-12500 GCA_025583905.1 Ia io | reverse complement strand
TTTTTTTTTTTTTTTTTTTTTTTTTTTTTTTTTTTTTTTTTTTTTTTTTTTTTTTTTTTTTTTTTTTTTTTTTTTTTTTTTTTTTTTTTTTTTTTTTTTTTTTTTTTTTTTTTTTTTTTTTTTTTTTTTTTTTTTTTTTTTTTTTTTTTTTTTTTTTTTTTTTTTTTTTTTTTTTTTTTTTTTTTTTTTTTTTTTTTTTTTTTTTTTTTTTTTTTTTTTTTTTTTTTTTTTTTTTTTTTTTTTTTTTTTTTTTTTTTTTTTTTTTTTTTTTTTTTTTTTTTTTTTTTTTTTTTTTTTTTTTTTTTTTTTTTTTTTTTTTTTTTTTTTTTTTTTTTTTTTTTTTTTTTTTTTTTTTTTTTTTTTTTTTTTTTTTTTTTTTTTTTTTTTTTTTTTTTTTTTTTTTTTTTTTTTTTTTTTTTTTTTTTTTTTTTTTTTTTTTTTTTTTTTTTTTTTTTTTTTTTTTTTTTTTTTTTTTTTTTTTTTTTTTTTTTTTTTTTTTTTTTTTTTTTTTTTTTTTTTTTTTTTTTTTTTTTTTTTTTTTTTTTTTTTTTTTTTTTTTTTTTTTTTTTTTTTTTTTTTTTTTTTTTTTTTTTTTTTTTTTTTTTTTTTTTTTTTTTTTTTTTTTTTTTTTTTTTTTTTTTTTTTTTTTTTTTTTTTTTTTTTTTTTTTTTTTTTTTTTTTTTTTTTTTTTTTTTTTTTTTTTTTTTTTTTTTTTTTTTTTTTTTTTTTTTTTTTTTTTTTTTTTTTTTTTTTTTTTTTTTTTTTTTTTTTTTTTTTTTTTTTTTTTTTTTTTTTTTTTTTTTTTTTTTTTTTTTTTTTTTTTTTTTTTTTTTTTTTTTTTTTTTTTTTTTTTTTTTTTTTTTTTTTTTTTTTTTTTTTTTTTTTTTTTTTTTTTTTTTTTTTTTTTTTTTTTTTTTTTTTTTTTTTTTTTTTTTTTTTTTTTTTTTTTTTTTTTTTTTTTTTTTTTTTTTTTTTTTTTTTTTTTTTTTTTTTTTTTTTTTTTTTTTTTTTTTTTTTTTTTTTTTTTTTTTTTTTTTTTTTTTTTTTTTTTTTTTTTTTTTTTTTTTTTTTTTTTTTTTTTTTTTTTTTTTTTTTTTTTTTTTTTTTTTTTTTTTTTTTTTTTTTTTTTTTTTTTTTTTTTTTTTTTTTTTTTTTTTTTTTTTTTTTTTTTTTTTTTTTTTTTTTTTTTTTTTTTTTTTTTTTTTTTTTTTTTTTTTTTTTTTTTTTTTTTTTTTTTTTTTTTTTTTTTTTTTTTTTTTTTTTTTTTTTTTTTTTTTTTTTTTTTTTTTTTTTTTTTTTTTTTTTTTTTTTTTTTTTTTTTTTTTTTTTTTTTTTTTTTTTTTTTTTTTTTTTTTTTTTTTTTTTTTTTTTTTTTTTTTTTTTTTTTTTTTTTTTTTTTTTTTTTTTTTTTTTTTTTTTTTTTTTTTTTTTTTTTTTTTTTTTTTTTTTTTTTTTTTTTTTTTTTTTTTTTTTTTTTTTTTTTTTTTTTTTTTTTTTTTTTTTTTTTTTTTTTTTTTTTTTTTTTTTTTTTTTTTTTTTTTTTTTTTTTTTTTTTTTTTTTTTTTTTTTTTTTTTTTTTTTTTTTTTTTTTTTTTTTTTTTTTTTTTTTTTTTTTTTTTTTTTTTTTTTTTTTTTTTTTTTTTTTTTTTTTTTTTTTTTTTTTTTTTTTTTTTTTTTTTTTTTTTTTTTTTTTTTTTTTTTTTTTTTTTTTTTTTTTTTTTTTTTTTTTTTTTTTTTTTTTTTTTTTTTTTTTTTTTTTTTTTTTTTTTTTTTTTTTTTTTTTTTTTTTTTTTTTTTTTTTTTTTTTTTTTTTTTTTTTTTTTTTTTTTTTTTTTTTTTTTTTTTTTTTTTTTTTTTTTTTTTTTTTTTTTTTTTTTTTTTTTTTTTTTTTTTTTTTTTTTTTTTTTTTTTTTTTTTTTTTTTTTTTTTTTTTTTTTTTTTTTTTTTTTTTTTTTTTTTTTTTTTTTTTTTTTTTTTTTTTTTTTTTTTTTTTTTTTTTTTTTTTTTTTTTTTTTTTTTTTTTTTTTTTTTTTTTTTTTTTTTTTTTTTTTTTTTTTTTTTTTTTTTTTTTTTTTTTTTTTTTTTTTTTTTTTTTTTTTTTTTTTTTTTTTTTTTTTTTTTTTTTTTTTTTTTTTTTTTTTTTTTTTTTTTTTTTTTTTTTTTTTTTTTTTTTTTTTTTTTTTTTTTTTTTTTTTTTTTTTTTTTTTTTTTTTTTTTTTTTTTTTTTTTTTTTTTTTTTTTTTTTTTTTTTTTTTTTTTTTTTTTTTTTTTTTTTTTTTTTTTTTTTTTTTTTTTTTTTTTTTTTTTTTTTTTTTTTTTTTTTTTTTTTTTTTTTTTTTTTTTTTTTTTTTTTTTTTTTTTTTTTTTTTTTTTTTTTTTTTTTTTTTTTTTTTTTTTTTTTTTTTTTTTTTTTTTTTTTTTTTTTTTTTTTTTTTTTTTTTTTTTTTTTTTTTTTTTTTTTTTTTTTTTTTTTTTTTTTTTTTTTTTTTTTTTTTTTTTTTTTTTTTTTTTTTTTTTTTTTTTTTTTTTTTTTTTTTTTTTTTTTTTTTTTTTTTTTTTTTTTTTTTTTTTTTTTTTTTTTTTTTTTTTTTTTTTTTTTTTTTTTTTTTTTTTTTTTTTTTTTTTTTTTTTTTTTTTTTTTTTTTTTTTTTTTTTTTTTTTTTTTTTTTTTTTTTTTTTTTTTTTTTTTTTTTTTTTTTTTTTTTTTTTTTTTTTTTTTTTTTTTTTTTTTTTTTTTTTTTTTTTTTTTTTTTTTTTTTTTTTTTTTTTTTTTTTTTTTTTTTTTTTTTTTTTTTTTTTTTTTTTTTTTTTTTTTTTTTTTTTTTTTTTTTTTTTTTTTTTTTTTTTTTTTTTTTTTTTTTTTTTTTTTTTTTTTTTTTTTTTTTTTTTTTTTTTTTTTTTTTTTTTTTTTTTTTTTTTTTTTTTTTTTTTTTTTTTTTTTTTTTTTTTTTTTTTTTTTTTTTTTTTTTTTTTTTTTTTTTTTTTTTTTTTTTTTTTTTTTTTTTTTTTTTTTTTTTTTTTTTTTTTTTTTTTTTTTTTTTTTTTTTTTTTTTTTTTTTTTTTTTTTTTTTTTTTTTTTTTTTTTTTTTTTTTTTTTTTTTTTTTTTTTTTTTTTTTTTTTTTTTTTTTTTTTTTTTTTTTTTTTTTTTTTTTTTTTTTTTTTTTTTTTTTTTTTTTTTTTTTTTTTTTTTTTTTTTTTTTTTTTTTTTTTTTTTTTTTTTTTTTTTTTTTTTTTTTTTTTTTTTTTTTTTTTTTTTTTTTTTTTTTTTTTTTTTTTTTTTTTTTTTTTTTTTTTTTTTTTTTTTTTTTTTTTTTTTTTTTTTTTTTTTTTTTTTTTTTTTTTTTTTTTTTTTTTTTTTTTTTTTTTTTTTTTTTTTTTTTTTTTTTTTTTTTTTTTTTTTTTTTTTTTTTTTTTTTTTTTTTTTTTTTTTTTTTTTTTTTTTTTTTTTTTTTTTTTTTTTTTTTTTTTTTTTTTTTTTTTTTTTTTTTTTTTTTTTTTTTTTTTTTTTTTTTTTTTTTTTTTTTTTTTTTTTTTTTTTTTTTTTTTTTTTTTTTTTTTTTTTTTTTTTTTTTTTTTTTTTTTTTTTTTTTTTTTTTTTTTTTTTTTTTTTTTTTTTTTTTTTTTTTTTTTTTTTTTTTTTTTTTTTTTTTTTTTTTTTTTTTTTTTTTTTTTTTTTTTTTTTTTTTTTTTTTTTTTTTTTTTTTTTTTTTTTTTTTTTTTTTTTTTTTTTTTTTTTTTTTTTTTTTTTTTTTTTTTTTTTTTTTTTTTTTTTTTTTTTTTTTTTTTTTTTTTTTTTTTTTTTTTTTTTTTTTTTTTTTTTTTTTTTTTTTTTTTTTTTTTTTTTTTTTTTTTTTTTTTTTTTTTTTTTTTTTTTTTTTTTTTTTTTTTTTTTTTTTTTTTTTTTTTTTTTTTTTTTTTTTTTTTTTTTTTTTTTTTTTTTTTTTTTTTTTTTTTTTTTTTTTTTTTTTTTTTTTTTTTTTTTTTTTTTTTTTTTTTTTTTTTTTTTTTTTTTTTTTTTTTTTTTTTTTTTTTTTTTTTTTTTTTTTTTTTTTTTTTTTTTTTTTTTTTTTTTTTTTTTTTTTTTTTTTTTTTTTTTTTTTTTTTTTTTTTTTTTTTTTTTTTTTTTTTTTTTTTTTTTTTTTTTTTTTTTTTTTTTTTTTTTTTTTTTTTTTTTTTTTTTTTTTTTTTTTTTTTTTTTTTTTTTTTTTTTTTTTTTTTTTTTTTTTTTTTTTTTTTTTTTTTTTTTTTTTTTTTTTTTTTTTTTTTTTTTTTTTTTTTTTTTTTTTTTTTTTTTTTTTTTTTTTTTTTTTTTTTTTTTTTTTTTTTTTTTTTTTTTTTTTTTTTTTTTTTTTTTTTTTTTTTTTTTTTTTTTTTTTTTTTTTTTTTTTTTTTTTTTTTTTTTTTTTTTTTTTTTTTTTTTTTTTTTTTTTTTTTTTTTTTTTTTTTTTTTTTTTTTTTTTTTTTTTTTTTTTTTTTTTTTTTTTTTTTTTTTTTTTTTTTTTTTTTTTTTTTTTTTTTTTTTTTTTTTTTTTTTTTTTTTTTTTTTTTTTTTTTTTTTTTTTTTTTTTTTTTTTTTTTTTTTTTTTTTTTTTTTTTTTTTTTTTTTTTTTTTTTTTTTTTTTTTTTTTTTTTTTTTTTTTTTTTTTTTTTTTTTTTTTTTTTTTTTTTTTTTTTTTTTTTTTTTTTTTTTTTTTTTTTTTTTTTTTTTTTTTTTTTTTTTTTTTTTTTTTTTTTTTTTTTTTTTTTTTTTTTTTTTTTTTTTTTTTTTTTTTTTTTTTTTTTTTTTTTTTTTTTTTTTTTTTTTTTTTTTTTTTTTTTTTTTTTTTTTTTTTTTTTTTTTTTTTTTTTTTTTTTTTTTTTTTTTTTTTTTTTTTTTTTTTTTTTTTTTTTTTTTTTTTTTTTTTTTTTTTTTTTTTTTTTTTTTTTTTTTTTTTTTTTTTTTTTTTTTTTTTTTTTTTTTTTTTTTTTTTTTTTTTTTTTTTTTTTTTTTTTTTTTTTTTTTTTTTTTTTTTTTTTTTTTTTTTTTTTTTTTTTTTTTTTTTTTTTTTTTTTTTTTTTTTTTTTTTTTTTTTTTTTTTTTTTTTTTTTTTTTTTTTTTTTTTTTTTTTTTTTTTTTTTTTTTTTTTTTTTTTTTTTTTTTTTTTTTTTTTTTTTTTTTTTTTTTTTTTTTTTTTTTTTTTTTTTTTTTTTTTTTTTTTTTTTTTTTTTTTTTTTTTTTTTTTTTTTTTTTTTTTTTTTTTTTTTTTTTTTTTTTTTTTTTTTTTTTTTTTTTTTTTTTTTTTTTTTTTTTTTTTTTTTTTTTTTTTTTTTTTTTTTTTTTTTTTTTTTTTTTTTTTTTTTTTTTTTTTTTTTTTTTTTTTTTTTTTTTTTTTTTTTTTTTTTTTTTTTTTTTTTTTTTTTTTTTTTTTTTTTTTTTTTTTTTTTTTTTTTTTTTTTTTTTTTTTTTTTTTTTTTTTTTTTTTTTTTTTTTTTTTTTTTTTTTTTTTTTTTTTTTTTTTTTTTTTTTTTTTTTTTTTTTTTTTTTTTTTTTTTTTTTTTTTTTTTTTTTTTTTTTTTTTTTTTTTTTTTTTTTTTTTTTTTTTTTTTTTTTTTTTTTTTTTTTTTTTTTTTTTTTTTTTTTTTTTTTTTTTTTTTTTTTTTTTTTTTTTTTTTTTTTTTTTTTTTTTTTTTTTTTTTTTTTTTTTTTTTTTTTTTTTTTTTTTTTTTTTTTTTTTTTTTTTTTTTTTTTTTTTTTTTTTTTTTTTTTTTTTTTTTTTTTTTTTTTTTTTTTTTTTTTTTTTTTTTTTTTTTTTTTTTTTTTTTTTTTTTTTTTTTTTTTTTTTTTTTTTTTTTTTTTTTTTTTTTTTTTTTTTTTTTTTTTTTTTTTTTTTTTTTTTTTTTTTTTTTTTTTTTTTTTTTTTTTTTTTTTTTTTTTTTTTTTTTTTTTTTTTTTTTTTTTTTTTTTTTTTTTTTTTTTTTTTTTTTTTTTTTTTTTTTTTTTTTTTTTTTTTTTTTTTTTTTTTTTTTTTTTTTTTTTTTTTTTTTTTTTTTTTTTTTTTTTTTTTTTTTTTTTTTTTTTTTTTTTTTTTTTTTTTTTTTTTTTTTTTTTTTTTTTTTTTTTTTTTTTTTTTTTTTTTTTTTTTTTTTTTTTTTTTTTTTTTTTTTTTTTTTTTTTTTTTTTTTTTTTTTTTTTTTTTTTTTTTTTTTTTTTTTTTTTTTTTTTTTTTTTTTTTTTTTTTTTTTTTTTTTTTTTTTTTTTTTTTTTTTTTTTTTTTTTTTTTTTTTTTTTTTTTTTTTTTTTTTTTTTTTTTTTTTTTTTTTTTTTTTTTTTTTTTTTTTTTTTTTTTTTTTTTTTTTTTTTTTTTTTTTTTTTTTTTTTTTTTTTTTTTTTTTTTTTTTTTTTTTTTTTTTTTTTTTTTTTTTTTTTTTTTTTTTTTTTTTTTTTTTTTTTTTTTTTTTTTTTTTTTTTTTTTTTTTTTTTTTTTTTTTTTTTTTTTTTTTTTTTTTTTTTTTTTTTTTTTTTTTTTTTTTTTTTTTTTTTTTTTTTTTTTTTTTTTTTTTTTTTTTTTTTTTTTTTTTTTTTTTTTTTTTTTTTTTTTTTTTTTTTTTTTTTTTTTTTTTTTTTTTTTTTTTTTTTTTTTTTTTTTTTTTTTTTTTTTTTTTTTTTTTTTTTTTTTTTTTTTTTTTTTTTTTTTTTTTTTTTTTTTTTTTTTTTTTTTTTTTTTTTTTTTTTTTTTTTTTTTTTTTTTTTTTTTTTTTTTTTTTTTTTTTTTTTTTTTTTTTTTTTTTTTTTTTTTTTTTTTTTTTTTTTTTTTTTTTTTTTTTTTTTTTTTTTTTTTTTTTTTTTTTTTTTTTTTTTTTTTTTTTTTTTTTTTTTTTTTTTTTTTTTTTTTTTTTTTTTTTTTTTTTTTTTTTTTTTTTTTTTTTTTTTTTTTTTTTTTTTTTTTTTTTTTTTTTTTTTTTTTTTTTTTTTTTTTTTTTTTTTTTTTTTTTTTTTTTTTTTTTTTTTTTTTTTTTTTTTTTTTTTTTTTTTTTTTTTTTTTTTTTTTTTTTTTTTTTTTTTTTTTTTTTTTTTTTTTTTTTTTTTTTTTTTTTTTTTTTTTTTTTTTTTTTTTTTTTTTTTTTTTTTTTTTTTTTTTTTTTTTTTTTTTTTTTTTTTTTTTTTTTTTTTTTTTTTTTTTTTTTTTTTTTTTTTTTTTTTTTTTTTTTTTTTTTTTTTTTTTTTTTTTTTTTTTTTTTTTTTTTTTTTTTTTTTTTTTTTTTTTTTTTTTTTTTTTTTTTTTTTTTTTTTTTTTTTTTTTTTTTTTTTTTTTTTTTTTTTTTTTTTTTTTTTTTTTTTTTTTTTTTTTTTTTTTTTTTTTTTTTTTTTTTTTTTTTTTTTTTTTTTTTTTTTTTTTTTTTTTTTTTTTTTTTTTTTTTTTTTTTTTTTTTTTTTTTTTTTTTTTTTTTTTTTTTTTTTTTTTTTTTTTTTTTTTTTTTTTTTTTTTTTTTTTTTTTTTTTTTTTTTTTTTTTTTTTTTTTTTTTTTTTTTTTTTTTTTTTTTTTTTTTTTTTTTTTTTTTTTTTTTTTTTTTTTTTTTTTTTTTTTTTTTTTTTTTTTTTTTTTTTTTTTTTTTTTTTTTTTTTTTTTTTTTTTTTTTTTTTTTTTTTTTTTTTTTTTTTTTTTTTTTTTTTTTTTTTTTTTTTTTTTTTTTTTTTTTTTTTTTTTTTTTTTTTTTTTTTTTTTTTTTTTTTTTTTTTTTTTTTTTTTTTTTTTTTTTTTTTTTTTTTTTTTTTTTTTTTTTTTTTTTTTTTTTTTTTTTTTTTTTTTTTTTTTTTTTTTTTTTTTTTTTTTTTTTTTTTTTTTTTTTTTTTTTTTTTTTTTTTTTTTTTTTTTTTTTTTTTTTTTTTTTTTTTTTTTTTTTTTTTTTTTTTTTTTTTTTTTTTTTTTTTTTTTTTTTTTTTTTTTTTTTTTTTTTTTTTTTTTTTTTTTTTTTTTTTTTTTTTTTTTTTTTTTTTTTTTTTTTTTTTTTTTTTTTTTTTTTTTTTTTTTTTTTTTTTTTTTTTTTTTTTTTTTTTTTTTTTTTTTTTTTTTTTTTTTTTTTTTTTTTTTTTTTTTTTTTTTTTTTTTTTTTTTTTTTTTTTTTTTTTTTTTTTTTTTTTTTTTTTTTTTTTTTTTTTTTTTTTTTTTTTTTTTTTTTTTTTTTTTTTTTTTTTTTTTTTTTTTTTTTTTTTTTTTTTTTTTTTTTTTTTTTTTTTTTTTTTTTTTTTTTTTTTTTTTTTTTTTTTTTTTTTTTTTTTTTTTTTTTTTTTTTTTTTTTTTTTTTTTTTTTTTTTTTTTTTTTTTTTTTTTTTTTTTTTTTTTTTTTTTTTTTTTTTTTTTTTTTTTTTTTTTTTTTTTTTTTTTTTTTTTTTTTTTTTTTTTTTTTTTTTTTTTTTTTTTTTTTTTTTTTTTTTTTTTTTTTTTTTTTTTTTTTTTTTTTTTTTTTTTTTTTTTTTTTTTTTTTTTTTTTTTTTTTTTTTTTTTTTTTTTTTTTTTTTTTTTTTTTTTTTTTTTTTTTTTTTTTTTTTTTTTTTTTTTTTTTTTTTTTTTTTTTTTTTTTTTTTTTTTTTTTTTTTTTTTTTTTTTTTTTTTTTTTTTTTTTTTTTTTTTTTTTTTTTTTTTTTTTTTTTTTTTTTTTTTTTTTTTTTTTTTTTTTTTTTTTTTTTTTTTTTTTTTTTTTTTTTTTTTTTTTTTTTTTTTTTTTTTTTTTTTTTTTTTTTTTTTTTTTTTTTTTTTTTTTTTTTTTTTTTTTTTTTTTTTTTTTTTTTTTTTTTTTTTTTTTTTTTTTTTTTTTTTTTTTTTTTTTTTTTTTTTTTTTTTTTTTTTTTTTTTTTTTTTTTTTTTTTTTTTTTTTTTTTTTTTTTTTTTTTTTTTTTTTTTTTTTTTTTTTTTTTTTTTTTTTTTTTTTTTTTTTTTTTTTTTTTTTTTTTTTTTTTTTTTTTTTTTTTTTTTTTTTTTTTTTTTTTTTTTTTTTTTTTTTTTTTTTTTTTTTTTTTTTTTTTTTTTTTTTTTTTTTTTTTTTTTTTTTTTTTTTTTTTTTTTTTTTTTTTTTTTTTTTTTTTTTTTTTTTTTTTTTTTTTTTTTTTTTTTTTTTTTTTTTTTTTTTTTTTTTTTTTTTTTTTTTTTTTTTTTTTTTTTTTTTTTTTTTTTTTTTTTTTTTTTTTTTTTTTTTTTTTTTTTTTTTTTTTTTTTTTTTTTTTTTTTTTTTTTTTTTTTTTTTTTTTTTTTTTTTTTTTTTTTTTTTTTTTTTTTTTTTTTTTTTTTTTTTTTTTTTTTTTTTTTTTTTTTTTTTTTTTTTTTTTTTTTTTTTTTTTTTTTTTTTTTTTTTTTTTTTTTTTTTTTTTTTTTTTTTTTTTTTTTTTTTTTTTTTTTTTTTTTTTTTTTTTTTTTTTTTTTTTTTTTTTTTTTTTTTTTTTTTTTTTTTTTTTTTTTTTTTTTTTTTTTTTTTTTTTTTTTTTTTTTTTTTTTTTTTTTTTTTTTTTTTTTTTTTTTTTTTTTTTTTTTTTTTTTTTTTTTTTTTTTTTTTTTTTTTTTTTTTTTTTTTTTTTTTTTTTTTTTTTTTTTTTTTTTTTTTTTTTTTTTTTTTTTTTTTTTTTTTTTTTTTTTTTTTTTTTTTTTTTTTTTTTTTTTTTTTTTTTTTTTTTTTTTTTTTTTTTTTTTTTTTTTTTTTTTTTTTTTTTTTTTTTTTTTTTTTTTTTTTTTTTTTTTTTTTTTTTTTTTTTTTTTTTTTTTTTTTTTTTTTTTTTTTTTTTTTTTTTTTTTTTTTTTTTTTTTTTTTTTTTTTTTTTTTTTTTTTTTTTTTTTTTTTTTTTTTTTTTTTTTTTTTTTTTTTTTTTTTTTTTTTTTTTTTTTTTTTTTTTTTTTTTTTTTTTTTTTTTTTTTTTTTTTTTTTTTTTTTTTTTTTTTTTTTTTTTTTTTTTTTTTTTTTTTTTTTTTTTTTTTTTTTTTTTTTTTTTTTTTTTTTTTTTTTTTTTTTTTTTTTTTTTTTTTTTTTTTTTTTTTTTTTTTTTTTTTTTTTTTTTTTTTTTTTTTTTTTTTTTTTTTTTTTTTTTTTTTTTTTTTTTTTTTTTTTTTTTTTTTTTTTTTTTTTTTTTTTTTTTTTTTTTTTTTTTTTTTTTTTTTTTTTTTTTTTTTTTTTTTTTTTTTTTTTTTTTTTTTTTTTTTTTTTTTTTTTTTTTTTTTTTTTTTTTTTTTTTTTTTTTTTTTTTTTTTTTTTTTTTTTTTTTTTTTTTTTTTTTTTTTTTTTTTTTTTTTTTTTTTTTTTTTTTTTTTTTTTTTTTTTTTTTTTTTTTTTTTTTTTTTTTTTTTTTTTTTTTTTTTTTTTTTTTTTTTTTTTTTTTTTTTTTTTTTTTTTTTTTTTTTTTTTTTTTTTTTTTTTTTTTTTTTTTTTTTTTTTTTTTTTTTTTTTTTTTTTTTTTTTTTTTTTTTTTTTTTTTTTTTTTTTTTTTTTTTTTTTTTTTTTTTTTTTTTTTTTTTTTTTTTTTTTTTTTTTTTTTTTTTTTTTTTTTTTTTTTTTTTTTTTTTTTTTTTTTTTTTTTTTTTTTTTTTTTTTTTTTTTTTTTTTTTTTTTTTTTTTTTTTTTTTTTTTTTTTTTTTTTTTTTTTTTTTTTTTTTTTTTTTTTTTTTTTTTTTTTTTTTTTTTTTTTTTTTTTTTTTTTTTTTTTTTTTTTTTTTTTTTTTTTTTTTTTTTTTTTTTTTTTTTTTTTTTTTTTTTTTTTTTTTTTTTTTTTTTTTTTTTTTTTTTTTTTTTTTTTTTTTTTTTTTTTTTTTTTTTTTTTTTTTTTTTTTTTTTTTTTTTTTTTTTTTTTTTTTTTTTTTTTTTTTTTTTTTTTTTTTTTTTTTTTTTTTTTTTTTTTTTTTTTTTTTTTTTTTTTTTTTTTTTTTTTTTTTTTTTTTTTTTTTTTTTTTTTTTTTTTTTTTTTTTTTTTTTTTTTTTTTTTTTTTTTTTTTTTTTTTTTTTTTTTTTTTTTTTTTTTTTTTTTTTTTTTTTTTTTTTTTTTTTTTTTTTTTTTTTTTTTTTTTTTTTTTTTTTTTTTTTTTTTTTTTTTTTTTTTTTTTTTTTTTTTTTTTTTTTTTTTTTTTTTTTTTTTTTTTTTTTTTTTTTTTTTTTTTTTTTTTTTTTTTTTTTTTTTTTTTTTTTTTTTTTTTTTTTTTTTTTTTTTTTTTTTTTTTTTTTTTTTTTTTTTTTTTTTTTTTTTTTTTTTTTTTTTTTTTTTTTTTTTTTTTTTTTTTTTTTTTTTTTTTTTTTTTTTTTTTTTTTTTTTTTTTTTTTTTTTTTTTTTTTTTTTTTTTTTTTTTTTTTTTTTTTTTTTTTTTTTTTTTTTTTTTTTTTTTTTTTTTTTTTTTTTTTTTTTTTTTTTTTTTTTTTTTTTTTTTTTTTTTTTTTTTTTTTTTTTTTTTTTTTTTTTTTTTTTTTTTTTTTTTTTTTTTTTTTTTTTTTTTTTTTTTTTTTTTTTTTTTTTTTTTTTTTTTTTTTTTTTTTTTTTTTTTTTTTTTTTTTTTTTTTTTTTTTTTTTTTTTTTTTTTTTTTTTTTTTTTTTTTTTTTTTTTTTTTTTTTTTTTTTTTTTTTTTTTTTTTTTTTTTTTTTTTTTTTTTTTTTTTTTTTTTTTTTTTTTTTTTTTTTTTTTTTTTTTTTTTTTTTTTTTTTTTTTTTTTTTTTTTTTTTTTTTTTTTTTTTTTTTTTTTTTTTTTTTTTTTTTTTTTTTTTTTTTCTTTTTTTTTTTTTTTTTTTTTTTTTTTTTTTTTTTTTTTTTTTTTTTTTTTTTTTTTTTTTTTTTTTTTTTTTTTTTTTTTTTTTTTTTTTTTTTTTTTTTTTTTTTTTTTTTTTTTTTTTTTTTTTTTTTTTTTTTTTTTTTTTTTTTTTTTTTTTTTTTTTTTTTTTTTTTTTTTTTTTTTTTTTTTTTTTTTTTTTTTTTTTTTTTTTTTTTTTTTTTTTTTTTTTTTTTTTTTTTTTTTTTTTTTTTTTTTTTTTTTTTTTTTTTTTTTTTTTTTTTTTTTTTTTTTTTTTTTTTTTTTTTTTTTTTTTTTTTTTTTTTTTTTTTTTTTTTTTTTTTTTTTTTTTTTTTTTTTTTTTTTTTTTTTTTTTTTTTTTTTTTTTTTTTTTTTTTTTTTTTTTTTTTTTTTTTTTTTTTTTTTTTTTTTTTTTTTTTTTTTTTTTTTTTTTTTTTTTTTTTTTTTTTTTTTTTTTTTTTTTTTTTTTTTTTTTTTTTTTTTTTTTTTTTTTTTTTTTTTTTTTTTTTTTTTTTTTTTTTTTTTTTTTTTTTTTTTTTTTTTTTTTTTTTTTTTTTTTTTTTTTTTTTTTTTTTTTTTTTTTTTTTTTTTTTTTTTTTTTTTTTTTTTTTTTTTTTTTTTTTTTTTTTTTTTTTTTTTTTTTTTTTTTTTTTTTTTTTTTTTTTTTTTTTTTTTTTTTTTTTTTTTTTTTTTTTTTTTTTTTTTTTTTTTTTTTTTTTTTTTTTTTTTTTTTTTTTTTTTTTTTTTTTTTTTTTTTTTTTCTTTTTT
>JAJQQW010001064.1:0-22193 GCA_025583905.1 Ia io | reverse complement strand
TGGGCCAAATCATTATCACCTGGTGTCACTTTGGGCCTGCCCACGTGGCCCCTCCCCCCTTGGTGACATCATCACTTCCGGATTAATGGCATAACCTACTATCTATCAAAAACGCCAACTCATTGTACCTGAAGTATGAATGTAACCAGTAGCAAACTCGGTTCTATCTCATTTGAACACGATTTCCACGTCATGAAACAATGCCTTACAGATATTAAGGGCCTTTTTTGATGTATCCCTAGTGTTTGACGCACTTTTTAGATATTTACCTAGGTTATCATTGTGAATTTCCCGAGTTGGAGTCTCCTTCTTCCAGAGCCTCAAGCTCATAAATTGTGAATTCCAATTTGGTTAAACAGCGTTTTTTACAAATATACCACCTCTTTAAACGTTATTACCACTTGAAAGTCTATCCTACCTTTCACAGCGCTTTGGATACAAATTCTCAGTATTTCAAAATTCAGTAGAGATGTTCCGGTGGTAAAACGTATTCCAAGAGTTCAAGAGCCACTCTGACACACCCTGCTGGTCTGTTGTTTTGAGCTCTGAGAGTTTTTATTTTAACACGGGTGTCATACCGGCTTTGTAAATGCACATTAAAACACTACTTGGAACAATAGCATAACTGACATTTTGATTTCATATTGATCTCAATACTTTCATACTGTTCTACAGCTCTGGGAAAATGAATTTTTCAGTGTTTCACCAACTCATTTTCCCGAAAACGCCAACTCCTTTTGACGGGAAAAATAAATGTTAACAGTGTCACACTCGGTTCTCAGCTCTTTGAACAAGATTTCGCAGTGACAAAATTGTGACGTTCAGATATTCAGTCTATTGCAATATGTATTCCTAGTGTGTGAAGCACATTACTAAATATTTCCCTAGTCTGGAGATGTAAATTCTCAGTGCTACACTCTAATTTGTCCAGTGATTGAAGCTCATTCATTTTGAATTCCCAATATTACTACACCCTGACCCTAACCCTGTCCCTAATCCTCTAATCCTAACCCTAAACCTAGCCCTAACCTGAGCCTGAACCCTACCTAGTCCGAACTCTTATACTAACCCTAACACTAGCCCCAAGCCCAATTCTCTAACCCTGACACCAAAACAAACCTCGATGACGTCATCACTCCTAGCAACTCCCTAGGCCCAATCATTATCACCTGGGATCACTAGGGCCTCCCTACGTGGCCCCCTCTCCCTTAGTGACGTCATCACTTCCGGTTTAATGGCCTAACCAGCCTTCTATCAAAAACGACAACTCATTGTCCCTGAGTTATAAATGTAACCAGTAGCAAACTCGCGTCTATCTTCTTTGAACACAATTTCCATGTCATGAAACAATGCGCTACAGATATTAAGGGCCTTTTTTGATGTATCCCTAGTGTTTGAGGCACTTTTTAGATATTAACCTACGTTATCATTGTGAATTTCCCGAGTTGGAGTCTCGTTCTTCCAGAGCCTCAAGCTCATTCATTGTGAATTCCAATTTGGTTAAACAGCGTTTTTTACAAATATACCAGCTCTTTAAACGTTATTACCACTTGAAAGTCTATCCTACCTTTCACAGCGCTTTGGATACAAATTCTCAGTATTTCAAAATTCAGTAGAGATGTTCCAGTGGTAAAACGTATTCCAAGAGTTCAAGAGCCACTCTGACACATCCCGCTGGTCTGTTGTTTTGAGCTCTGAGAGTTTTTATTTTAACACGGGTGTCATACCGGCTTTGAAAATGCACATTAAAACACTACTTGGAACACTAGCCTAACTGACATTTTGATTTCATATTGTCCTCAATACTTTCATACTGTTCTACAGCTCTAGGAAAATGAATTTTTCGGTGTTTCACCAACTCATTTTCCCGAAAACGCCAACTCCTTTTGACGGGAAAAATAAATGTTAACAGTGTCACACTTGGTTCTCAGCTGTTTGAACAAGTTTTCTCAATGACAAAATTGTGCTGTTCAGATATTCAGTCTATTAGATTATGTATTCCTAGTGTGTGAAGCACATTTCTAAATATTTCCCAAGTCTGGAGATGTAAGTTCTCAGTGCTACACTCCAATTTGTCCAGTGATTGAAGCTCATTCATTGTGAATACCCAATATTACTACTCCCTGACCCTAACCCTGTCCCTAACCCTCTAATCCTAACCCTAACCTAGCCCTAACCTGTGCCTGAACCCTACCTAGCCTGAACCCTTATCCTACCCTAACCCTAGACCCAACCAAATTAACCCTAACACCACAACTAACCTCGATGACGTTTTCATTTCCAGCAGGTCCCTGGGCCAAATCATTATCACCTGGTGTCACTTGGGCCTGCCCACGTGGCCCCTCCCCCTTGGTGACATCATCACTTCCGGATTAATGGCATAACCTACTATCTATCAAAAACGCCAACTCATTGTACCTGAAGTATGAATGTAACCAGTAGCAAACTCGGTTCTATCTCATTTGAACACGATTTCCACGTCATGAAACAATGCCTTACAGATATTAAGGGCCTTTTTTGATGTATCCCTAGTGTTTGAGGCACTTTTTAGATATTAACCTAGGTTATCATTGTGAATTTCCCGAGTTGGAGTCTCCTTCTTCCAGAGCCTCAAGCTCATTCATTGTGAATTCCAATTTGGTTAAAACAGCGTTTTTTTTACAAATATACCACCTCTTTAAACGTTATTACCACTTGAAAGTCTATCCTACCTTTCACAGCGCTTTGGATACAAATTCTCAGTATTTCAAAATTCAGTAGAGATGTTCCGGTGGTAAAACGTATTCCAAGAGTTCAAGAGCCACTCTGACACATCCCGCTGGTCTGTTGTTTTGAGCTCTGAGAGTTTTTTATTTTAACACGGGTGTCATACCGGCTTTGTAAATGCACATTAAAACACTACTTGGAACACTAGCCTAACTGACATTTTGATTTCATATTGTTCTCAATACTTTCATACTGTTCTACAGCTCTGGGAAAATGAATTTTTCAGTGTTTCACCAACTCATTTTCCCGAAAAAACGCCAACTCCTTTTGACGGGAAAAATAAATGTTAACAGTGTCACACTCGGTTCTCAGCTGTTTGAACAAGATTTTCGCAGTGACAAAATTGTGACGTTCAGATATTCAGTCTATTGGAATATGTATTCCTAGTGTGTGAAGCACATTACTAAATATTTCCCTAGTCTGGAGATGTAAATTCTCAGTGCTACACTCCAATTTGTCCAGTGATTGAAGCTCATTCATTGTGAATTCCCAATATTACTACACCCTGACCCTAACCCTGTCCCTAATCCTCTAATCCTAACCCTAAACCTAGCCCTAACCTGAGCCTGAACCCTACCTAGTCCGAACCCTTATACTAACCCTAACACTAGCCCCAAGCCCAATTCTCTAACCCTGACACCAAAACTAACCTCGATGACGTCATCACTCCTAGCAACTCCCTGGGCCCAATCATTATCACCTGGGATCACTAGGGCCTCCCTACGTGGCCCCTCTCCCTTAGTGACGTCATCACTTCCGGTTTAATGGCCTAACCAGCCTTCTATCAAAAACGACAACTCATTGTCCCTGAGTTATAAATGTAACCAGTAGCAAACTCGCGTCTATCTTCTTTGAACACGATTTCCATGTCATGAAACAATGCGCTACAGATATTAAGGGCCTTTTTTGATGTATCCCTAGTGTTTGAGGCACTTTTTTAGATATTAACCTAGGTTATCATTGTGAATTTCCCGAGTTGGAGTCTCGTTCTTCCAGAGCCTCAAGCTCATTCATTGTGAATTCCAATTTGGTTAAACAGCGTTTTTTACAAATATACCAGCTCTTTAAACGTTATTACCACTTGAAAGTCTATCCTACCTTTCACAGCGCTTTGGATACAAATTCTCAGTATTTCAAAATTCAGTAGAGATGTTCCGGTGGTAAAACGTATTCCAAGAGTTCAAGAGCCACTCTGACACATCCCGCTGGTCTGTTGTTTTGAGCTCTGAGAGTTTTTATTTTAACACGGGTGTCATACCGGCATTGTAAATGCACATTAAAACACTACTTGGAACACTAGCCTAACTGACATTTTGATTTCATATTGTGCTCAATACTTTCATACTGTTCTACAGCTCTAGGAAAATGAATTTTTCAGTGTTTCACCAACTCATTTTCCCGAAAACGCCAACTCCTTTTGACGGGAAAAATAAATGTTAACAGTGTCACACTTGGTTTCTCAGCTCTTTGAACAAGTTTTCTCAGTGACAAAATTGTGCTGTTCAGATATTCAGTCTATTAGATTATGTATTCCTAGTGTGTGAAGCACATTTCTAAATATTTCCCAAGTCTGGAGATGTAAATTCTCAGTGCTACACTCCAATTTGTCCAGTGATTGAAGCTCATTCATTGTGAATACCCAATATTACTACTACACCCTGACCCTAACCCTGTCCCTAACCCTCTAATCCTAACCCTAACCTAGCCCTAACCTGTGCCTGAACCCTACCTAGCCTGAACCCTTATCCTAACCCTAACCCTAGCCCCAACCAAATTCTCTAACCCTAACACCACAAACTAACCTCGATGACGTTTTCATTTCCAGCAGGTCCCTGGGCCAAATCATTATCACCTGGGGTCACTTGGGCCTGCCCACGTGGCCCCTCCCCCTTGGTGACATCATCACTTCCGGATTAATGGCATAACCTACTATCTATCAAAAACGCCAACTCATTGTACCTGAAGTATGAATGTAACCAGTAGCAAACTCGGTTCTATCTCATTTGAACACGATTTCCACGTCATGAAACAATGCGTTACAGATATTAAGGGCCTATTTTTGATGTATTCCCAGTGTTTGAAGCACTTTATTCAATATTAACCTAGGTTATCATTGTGAATTTCCCGAGTTGGAGTCTCCTTCTTCCAGAGCCTCAAGCTCATTCATTGTGAATTCCAATTTGGTTAAACAGCGTTTTTTACAAATATACCAGCTCTTTAAAACGTTATTACGACTTGAAAGTCTATCCTACCTTTCACAGCGCTTTGGATACAAATTCTCAGTATTTCAAAATTCAGTAGAGATGTTCCCGGTGGTAAAACGTATTCCAAGAGTTCAAGAGCCACTCTGACACATCCCGCTGGTCTGTTGTTTTGAGCTCTGAGAGTTTTTATTTTACCACGGGTGTCATACCGGCATTGTAAATGCACATTAAAACACAACTTGGAACAGTAGCCTAACTGACATTTTGATTTCATATTGTTCTCAATACTTTCATACTGTTAAACAGCTCTAGGAAAATGAATTTTTCAGTGTTTTTCACCAACTCATTTCCCCGAAATGCCAACTCCTTTTGACGGGAAAAATAAATGTTAACAGTGTCACACTCGGTTCTCAGCTGTTTGAACAAGATTTCGCAGTGACAAAATTGTGCACATTCAGATATTCAGTCTATTGGAATATGTATTCCTAGTGTGTGAAGCACATTACTAAATATTTCCCTAGTCTGGAGATGTAAATTCTCAGTGCTACACTCCAATTTGTCCAGTGATTGAAGCTCATTCATTGTGAATACCCAATATTACTACACCCTGACCCTAACCCTGTCCCTAATCCTCTAATCCTAACCCTAAACCTAGCCCTAACCTGAGCCTGAACCCTACCTAGTCCAGAACTCTTATACTAACCCTAACACTAGCCCCAAGCCCAATTCTCTAACCCTGACACCAAAAACTAACCTCGATGACGTCATTACTCCTAGCAACTCCCTGGGCCCAATCATTATCACCTGGGATCACTAGGGCCTCCCTTACGTGGCCCCTCTCCCTTGGTGACATCATCACTTCCTGGGTTTAATGTCCTAACCATCCTTCTATCAAAAACGACAACTCATTGTCCCTGAATTATAAATGTAACCAGTAGCAAACTCGCTTCTATCTTCTTTGAACACGATTTCCATGTCATGAAACAATGCGTTACAGATATTAAGGGCCTTTTTTTGATGTATCCCTAGTGTTTGAGGCACTTTCTTAGATATTAACCTAGGTTATCATTGTGAATTTCCCGAGTTGGAGTCTCGTTCTTCCAGAGCCTCAAGCTCATTCATTGTGAATTCCAATTTGGTTAAAAACAGCGTTTTTTACAAATATACCAGCTCTTTAAAACGTTATTACCACTTGAAAGTCTATCCTACCTTTCACAGCGCTTTGGATACAAATTCTCAGTATTTCAAAATTCAGTAGAGATGTTCCGGTGGTAAAAAACGTATTCCAAGAGTTCAAGAGCCACTCTGACACATCCCGCTGGTCTGTTGTTTTGAGCTCTGAGAGTTTTTATTTTTAACACGGGTGTCATACCGGCATTGTAAATGCACATTAAAACACTACGTGGAACACTAGCCTAATTGACATTTTGATTTCATATTGTTCTCAATACATTCATACTGTTCTACAGCTCTAGGAAATTGAATTTTTCAGTGTTTCACCAACTCATTTTCCCGAAAACGCCAACTCCTTTTGATGGGAAAAATAAATGTTAACAGTGTCACAGTTGTTTCTGAGCTGTTTGAACAAGTTTTCTCCATGACAAAATTGTGCTGTTCAGATATTCAGTCTATTAGATTATGTATTCCTAGTGTGTGAAGCACATTTCTAAATATTTCCCTAGTCTGGAGATGTAAATTCTCAGTGCTACACTCCAATTTGTCCAGTGATTGAAGCTCATTCATTGTGAATACCCACTATTACTACACCCTGACCGTAACCCTGTCCCTAACCCTCTAATCCTAACCCTAACCTATCCCTAACCTGTGCCTGAACCCTACCAGCCCGAACCCTTATCCTAACCCTAACCCTAGCCCCAACCAAATTCTCTAACCCTAACACCACAAATAACCTCGATGACGTTTTCATTTCCAGCAGGTCCCTGGGCCAAATCATTATCACCTGGGGTCACTTGGGCCTGCCCACGTGGCCCCTCCCCCCTTGGTGACATCATCACTTCCGGATTAATGGCATAACCTACTATCTATCAAAAAACGCCAACACATTGTACCTGAAGTATGAATGTAACCAGTAGCAAACTCGGTTCTATCCATTTGAACACGATTTCCACGTCATGAAACAATGCGTTACAGATATTAAGGGCCTATATGCATGTATTCCCAGTGTTTGAAGCACTTTATTCAATATTAACCTAGGTTATCATTGTGAATTTCCCGAGTTGGAGTCTCCTTCTTCCAGAGCCTCAAGCTCATTCATTGTGAACTCTAATTTGGTTAAACAGCGTTTTTTACAAATATACCAGCTCTTTAAACGTTATTACGACTTGAAAGTCTATCCTATCTTTCACAGCGCTTTGGGTACAAATTCTCAGTATTTCAAAATTCAGTAGAGATGTTCCAGTGGTAAAACGTATTCCAAGAATTCAAGAGCCACTCTGACACATCCCGCTGGTCTGTTGTTTTGAGCTCTGAGAGTTTTTATTTTACCACGGATGTCATACCGGCATTGTAAATGCACATTAAAACACTACTTGGAACACTAGCCTAATTGACATTTTGATTTCATATTGTTCTCAATACTTTCATACTGTTCTACAGCTCTAGGAAAATGAATTTTTCAGTGTTTCACCAATTCATTTTCCCGAAAACGCCAACTCCTTTTGATGGGAAAAATAAATGTTAACAGTGTCACAGTTGTTTCTGAGCTGTTTGAACAAGTTTTCGCAGTGACAAAATTGTGCTGTTCAGATATTCAGTCTATTAGGAATATGTATTCCTAGTGTGTGAAGCACATTTCTAAATATTTCCCAAGTCTGGAGATGTAAATTTCTCAGTGCTACACACCAATTTGTCCAGTGATTGAAGCTCATTCATTGTGAATACCCAATATTACTACACCCTGACCCTAACCCTGTCCCTAACCCTCTAACCCTAACCCTAAACCTAACCCTAACCTGCGCCTGAAACCTAGCTAGCCCGAAATATTATCTTAACCCTAACCCTAGCCCGAAAACCAATTCTCTAACCTTAACACCAGAAATAACCTCGATGACGTGATCACTCCCAGCAGGTCCCCTGGTGAAATCATCATCACCTGGGATCACTTGAGACTGCCCACTTGGCCCCTCCCCCTTGGTGACGTCACCACTTCTGGTTTAAGGGCCTAACCAGGTTTTTCTCAAAAACGCCAACGAATTGTCCCTGAATTATAAATATAATGAATATCCGACTCGCTTCTATTTTCTTTGAAAACGATTTCCATGTCATGAAACAATGTGTTACAGATATTAAGGCCCTTTATTCACGTATTCCTAGTGTTTGAAGCACTTTCTTATATATTCACCTAGGTTATCATTGTGAATTTCCCTAGTTGGAGTCACTTTCTTCCAGTGACTCAAGCTCCTTCATTGTGAATTCCAATTTGGTTAAACAGCAGTTTTTAAAACTATACCAGCACGTTAATCATTATTACCACTTGAAAATCTATCCTACCTTAACAGCGCTTTGGATACATATTCCAAATATTTCAAAATTCAGTAGAGATGTTCGGGTAATAAAACGTATTCCAAGAGTTCTAGAGACACTCTGGCACTATCCCCAGGTCTGTTGCTTTGAGATCTGAGAGTTTTCATTTTAACACGGGTGTCATACCGGCTTTTTTAACGGCACATTAAAACACTACTTGGAACAGTAGCCTAATACCTTTTCATTTCTTAGTGTTCTCAATATTTTTATACTGTTCTATAGTTCTAGGAAAATGAATTTTTCCATATTTCCCCAACTCCTTTTCCTGGAAACGCCAACTCCTTTTGTACAGTTGAATGCTACTTTTCAGTGAATTCTATTGCTTTCAAAGACTGATTAATGTGCACTTGCTCTATCTGATGGATTTCTGCAGGTTACAATATTTTTTCTATACTATAGGCGTCCATTTTGATTTCTTTTCCACTTGTTCTCTCACAATTCAGTTATATTCATTATTGACCCTGAATTACTACTGGTTTTTTGCAGTGTCCTATAACTGGCCTTCTGCTCTATTTATGGGACTTAACCACATTTACAAACAACTTTATAAACTCCTCTGTGAACTAGAGAAGCTATATAAACTTGTCTCTCAACTATTTTCCAGTTTAGTGCTACTTTTCAGTGAGCTCTAGTGCTTTCAAAGACTGGTTTATTGTGCACTTACTCTAGTTCAAAGATTTCTGCAGTGTGCAAAGACCTGTCTAGACTATAGACTTACATTTTGATGTCTTTTCCATTTCGTCCATCACAATTCTGTTGTATTCACTATTATTTTCTCTGAATTACTAGTGGTTCCTTGAAGTGTCCTATAATTGGCCTTCTGCTCTAATCATGGGACCTCCCCACATGTACAAACAACTTTGTACACTCTTCTCTGAACTTGAGAAGCTATATACACTTGTCTCTCAACTGTTGTACACTTGAATGCTACTTTCAGTGAATTCTATTGCTTTCAAAGGCTGGTTTAATGTGCACTTGCTCTATTTCAAGGATTTCTGCAGGGAACAACACCCTTTCTAGACTATAGACTTACATTTTGATGTCTTTGCCCGTTGTTCTCTCACAATTAAGTCATATTCATTGTTATTTGCTCTGAATTACTACTGGTTTCTTGCAGTGTCCTATAATTGGCTTTCTGCTCTACATATGGGACTTCACCACACGTAAAAAACAACTTTATACACTCCTCTGTGAACTTGAGAAGCTATATATAAACTTGTCTCCCAACTATTTTACAGTTGAATACTACTTTGCAGTGAATTCTTTTGGTTTCAAACACTGGTTTAATGTGCACTTGCTCTATTTCAAGGATTTCCACAGTGTATTACATCCTTTCTGGACTATAGACTTACATTTTAATGTCTTTTCCACTTCTTCCATCACAATTCTGTTCTATTCAATATTATTTGCTCTGAATTACTAGTGGTTCCTTGCAGTTTCCTATAATTGGCCTTCTCCTGTATTTTTGGGACTTCCCCACATGTACAAACGACTTTGTCCACTCTTCTCTGAACGTCAGAAGCTATATACACTTTTCTCTCAACTGTTGTACAGTTCAATGCTAATTTCCGTGAATTCTATTGCTTTCAAAGACTGGTTTTTATGTGGACTTGCTCTATTTCAAGAATTTCTGCAGTGTACAAAACACCTTTCTATACTATAGACTTATATTTTATTGTCTTTTCCACTTGTGTTCTCACAATTCTGTTCTATTCAATATTATTTGCTGTGAATTGCTAGTGGTTCCTTGCAGTGTCCTATAATTGGCCTTCTGCTGTACTTTTGGGACTTCACCACATGTACAAAACAACTTTATGCACTCCTCTGTGAACTAGAGAAGCTATATACACTTGTTTCTCAACTGTTTTACAGTTAACGCTACTTTTCCGTGAATTCTAGTGGTTTCAAAGAACTGGATTCATGTGCACTTGCTCTATTTTATGGATTTCTGCAGTGTGACAAGACCTTTCTAGACTATAGACTTACATTTTAAATGTCTATTCCACTTGTTCTATCACAATTCTGTTCTATTCACTATTATTTGCTCTGAATTACTAGTGTTTCCTTGCAGTGTCCCATAATTGGCCTTCTGCTCTAATCATGGGACCTTTTTCACATATACAAACAACTTTGTCCACTCTTCTCTGAACTTGAGAAGCTTGTCTCTCAACTGTTGAACAGTTTAATGCTAGTTTGCAGTGAATTCTACTGCTTTCAACGATTGAATTAAATGTGCACTTGCTCTATTTCAAGTATTTCTGCAGTGTTCAACATCCTTTCTAGACTATAGACTTACATTTTCATGTCTTTTTTCCACTTGTTCTATCACAATTCTGTTCTATTCACTATATATTTTTCTTTCTTTTCACTAGAAATTAATGTTTTATTTTTTTTAATTTCTTTATTTATTAAGGTATCACATATTTGTCCTCATACCCCATTCCCATCCCACACCCTTCCCCACACATGCCCCACCTCCCTGTTGTCCTTAACCGCTGGTTAGGCTCATATGCTTGCACACAAGTCCTTTGGTTGATCTCTCCCCTTTACCCCCACCCTTCCCTACCCTCCCTCTGAGGCCCGACAGTTTGATCCATGCCTCCTTCTTTTCTGGGTCTGTTCTTGTTCATCTGCTGTTCATTATTTACCCTAGATGAGTGAGATCATGTGCTATTAGAAAATACACTTATAAGAACCGAAAATGAGACAAGCAATAATGTTTTATGGTGACAGGCAAATGAATCAGTCTGTAGTGAGTTTCCTTCTGGGCCAACAGTTCTTTTTGAGACCCAATTTCAATGTCCAACAGTTCCTTATGTGTACATGTCAGCACTGACGTTACAGTTCGGGATGGTGGACAAATGGTGGTAATGCAGGTCCGACTCTCTCTGGTTTGGTCCTGGGCAACCTGCAGTAATGCACAGCTGCTAACTCGTAGTATGGGAAGGCCACATCAGCGTCTTCCATCTCTGGACTGCTTCTCTTCTGTCTTCATGGCTGGAGTAGTCCTGTCGATTCCTCTCTGTTGCTGGAATCCACATGGTCTGGGAGTTGTTTTCTGAAAATATACAAACATATTCTCGAAAAAAAGTTAATAAAAGGAATATTTTTTCTATAAATTTGACTTGGGATCCTATTTGATTTTTTTCCCAAATGATTTTTCCCCTGGCTTCTTTTGAAACCATGTGTGTTGTTCATGGGTGTCATGATTTTTAGCCTTACAATTAATATTCTAAAGTATTAATTTTCTAGATGTAACTATTCACTACTATTTGCTCTGAATTACTCGTGGTTCCTTGCAGCGTCCTATAATTGGCCTTCTCCTGTAGTTTTGGGACTTCCCCACATGTACAAACGACTTTGTCCACTCTTCTCTGAACGTGAGAAGCTATATACACTTGCCTCTCAACTGTTGTACAGTTGAATGCTACTTTCAGTGAATTCCATTGCTTTCAAAGACTGGTTTTATGTGCACTTGCTCTATTTCAAGGATTTCTGCAGGTTACAATATTTTTTCTATACTATAGGCGTCCATTTTGATTTCTTTTCCACTAGTTCTCTCACAATTCAGTGATATTCATTATAGGCCCTGAATTACTACTGGTTTCTTGCAGTGTCCTATAACTGGCCTTTTCCTCTATTTAGGGGACTTAACCACATTTACAAACAACTTTATAAACTCCGCTGTGAACTAGAGAAGCTATATAAACTTGCCTCTCAAACGTTTTTCCAGTTTAGTGCTACTTTTCAGTGAATTCTAGTGCTTTCAAAGACTGGTTTCATGTGCACTTGCTCTAGTTCAAAGATTTCTGCAGTGTGCAAAGACCTTTCTAGACTATAGACTTACATTTTGATGTCTTTTCCCCTTCTTCCATCACAATTCTGTTCTATTCACTATTATTTGCTTTGAATTACTAGTGGTTCCTTGCAGTGTCCTAAAGTTGGCCTTTTCCTATACTATTGGAACTTCCCAGGATGAACAAACACCCTTGTACACTCTTCTCTGCACTTCAGAAGCTATATACACTTGTCTCTCACTGTTTTTCAGTTTATTGCTACCTTTCAGTGAATTCTAGTGGTTTCAAACACTGTTTTAATATGCACTTGCTCTATTTAAAGGGTTTTCTGCAGTGTGACAAGACCTTTCTAGACTATAGACTTACATTTTGATGTTTATTCCACTTGTTCTATCACCATTTTGTTCTATTCACTATTATTTGCTCTGAATTACTAGTGGTTCCTTGCAATGTCCTATAATTGGCCTTCTCCTGTCCTTTTGGGAATTCCTCACATGTACAAACAACCTTGTACACTCTTCTCTGAACTAAAGAAGCTATATACACTTTTCTCTCAACTGTCATACACTTCAATGCTACTTTGCAGTGAATTCTAGTGGTTTCAAAGACTGGTTTAATGTGCACTTGCTCTATTTCAAGAATTTCTACAGGGAACAACATCCATTCTAGACTATAGACTTACATTTTGATGTGTTTTCCAATTGTTCTCTCACAATTCATTTATATTCATTGTTAATGGCTGGCCTCTGAATTACTACTGGTTTCTTGCAGTGTCCTATAAACTGGCCTTTTCCTCTACTTATGAGACTTAACCTCATTTACAAAGAACTTTATACACTCCTCTGTGAACTAGAGAAGCTATATAAACTTGTCTCTCAACTGTTTTACAGTTTAATGCTACCTTTCAGTGAATTCTAGTTGTTTCAAAAGTCTGGTTTAATGTGCACTTTGCAATATTTAAAAGGTTTTCTGGAGTGTACAACGATCTTTCTGTACTACAGACTTACATTCTGATGTCTTTTTCCACTTGTTCTATCACAATTTTGTTATATTCATTGTTATTTGCTCTGAATTACTAGTGGACCCTTGCAGTGTCCTATAATTGGCGTTCTGCTGTACTTTTGGTACTTCACCACATGTACAAACAACTTTATACACTCCTCTGTGAACTAGAGAAGCTATATACACTTGTTTCTCAACTATTTTACCGTTAATGCTACTTTTCCGTGAATTCTAGTGGTTTCAAAGACTGGCTTCATGTGCACTTGCTCTATTTTATGGATTTCTGCAGTGTGACAAGACCTTTCTAGATTATAGACTTACATTTTAATGTCTATTCCACTTGTTGTATCACCATTTTTGTTCTATTCACTATTATTAGCTCTGAATTACTAGTGGTTCCATGCAGTGTCCCATAATTGGCCTTCTGCTCTAATCATGGGACCTTTCCACATATACAAAGAACTTTGTCCACTTTTCTGTGAACTTGAGAAGCTATATACACTTGTCTCTCAACTGTTGTACAGTTTAATGCTAGATTGCAGTGAATTCTAGTGGTTTCAAAGAGTGGCTTCTTGTGCACTTGCTCTATTTCAAGGATTTCTGCAGTGTTCAACATCCTTTCTAGACTATAGACTTACATTTTGATGTCTTTTCCACTTGTTCTATCACAATTCTGTTATATTCACTATTTATTTTTCTTTGTTTTCACTAGAAATTAATGTTTTATTTTTTTTAAATTTCTTTATTGGTTAAGGTATCACATATTTGTCTCATCCACCCATTCCCATCCCAACCACCCCTCCCCACACATGCCCCACCCCCCCCCTGTTGTCCCTTAGGTGCTGGTTAGGCTCATATGCTTGCACACAAGTCCTTTGGTTGATCTCTCCCTTTACCCCACCCTTCCTACCCTCCCTCTGAGCCCGACAGTTTGATCCCTTGCCTCCTTCTTTCTGGGTCTTGTTCTTGTTCATCAGTCTATGCTGTTCATTATTTACCCTAGATGAGTGAGATCATGTGCATATTAGAAATACACTTATAAGAAGGAAAATGAGAGCAGCAATAATGTTTATGGTGTGACAGGCAAATGAATCAGTCCTGTAGTGAGTTTCTTTCTGGGCCAACAGTTCTTTTGAGACCCAATTTCAATGTCCAAACAGTTCCTTATGTGTACATGTCAGCACTGACATTACAGTTCGGGATGGTGGACAAATGGTGGTAATGCAGGTCCGACTCTCTCTGGTTTGGTCTGGTCAACCTGCAGTAATGCACAGCTGCTAACTCGTAGTATGGGAAGGCCACATCAGCGTCTTCCATCTCTGGACTATTCTCTTCTGTCTTCATGGCTGGAGTAGTCCTGTCGATTCCTCTCTGTTAATGGAATCCACATGGTCTGGGACTTGTTTTTTTTTGAAAATATACAAAATATATTCTCTAACAAAAAGTTAATAAAGGAATATTTTCTATAAATTTGACTTGGGATCCTATTTGATTTTCTTGCCCAAATGATTTTTCCCCTAGCTTCTTTTGAAAACCTTGTGTGTTGTCTCATGGCTGTCTTGCTTTTAGCCCTTACAATTAATATTCTAAAAGTATTAATTTTCTAGATGTAAATATTCACTACTATTTGCTCTGAATTACTCGTGGTTCTTGCAGCGTCGTATAATTGGCCGTTCTCCTGTACTTTTTGGGACTTCCCCACATGTACAAACAACTTTGTACACTCTTCTTCTCCTGAACTTGAGAAGCTATATTACACTTGTCTCCTCAACTGTTGTAACAGTTGAATGCTACTTTGCAGTGGAATTTCTATTTTGCTTTTCAAATTCACTGGTTTAATGCCAGTGCATAATTTGGGCATTTGCTCTAGTTTACAAGTTCTTCTCCTGATATTGAGTAAGCTCTATTTATCTGCAGTGTACAACATCCTTTCTTGCTCTCACTATAGACTTACATTTTTTGATGTCTTTTCCACATGTTCTCTCACAATTGAGTCATATTCATTGTTATTTTGCTCTGAAATTACAACAACTGTTTCTTGCAGTGGCCTATAATTGGCTTTTTGCTCTACATTATGGGACTTCACCACATGTAAAAACAACTTTTATACACTCCTTGTGAACTTCAGAAGCTATATAAACTTGTCTCTCAAATGTTTTACATTTTAATGCTACTTTTCAGTGAATTCTTAGTTGCTTTCAAACAGTCAGTTTAATGTGCACTTTGCTCTATTTAAAAGGGTTTTTCTGCAGTGTACAAAGATCTTTCTATACTACAGACTTACATTTTGAAGGCTTTTCGACTTGTTTCCTATCACAATTCTGTTCTATTTCACTATTATTTGCTCTGAAATACTAGTGGTTGCTTTCACAGACTGGTTTATTTGGCTGCTACTGTGTACTATGTGAGGCAACTTTTACTTCACATGTTCCTAACCACCTTTGTGAACTCTTTATGCAGTTGAGAAGCTAGCATACCCTTTTCTCCTAGACTGATGTACAGTCCCCTGCTACGTTGCCAGAGATTTTTTGTTGGTACACTTGACTGGTTTACGTTCCTTATCCTCGTTTCCCTCCTCACAGGATTTTCCCCTGTAGATATTAACATCCTAATTATTTTATTGACTTGATCTGAATTTACTTTGCCAGTTTTTTTATTTTCTATTGTTTTTTTGAAGTAATCCCTATTAATTATTTGACCCCTGAATTACTGTGCTATAATTGACAAGTGGGACCTATATTGTCCCCCCCCTACACCATATGTTACATCACAACTTAGGTTAAAACCTACTTCTCTGAACCTCTCTGCTGAGGAACGCTATAAAAAATACACAAATCCCTATACCCCCCTACTCCCCTCAAGGGTATTGTACAAGATTTGAAATGCTAACCTTGACAGATGGAAAGTACCATATCCTATTGCCTATTCAAAGACCTGGGTATAAAAGAGCAAACTTGCACCTCTTGTTTTATCACAATTAGCCTGCAGGGTACACAAACATCCATAGCCAAAATTAAAAGACCTTATCATTTATTGAATGTCTTATTTTTCCACTGATGTCTCACAGGTTTCCAGTTATAATATATCCATTTGTTATTTGCATTCTGTGAAATTTACAAACTTGGGATTTCTTGCCTTCATTGTGGTGTCCTAATAAAGTGTCCCCCCCAATAACCCTCCCATACTTATGGAACTTTTAACCTAAAACCACCAACCAACATTTACAAAAGAAAACTAATAATACACACCTCCCTCTGGTGGGAAACTCCCTAGAAGGAAAGCTAACGTAAACCATGTCTCTCAAACTGTATTTAAAACAGTATAATATAATGCTACCTTTCTCAGTGGAAAAATCTGTCCCCCAAAGTGGGTGTTCAAAAGTCCTGGATATAATGGTGCACTTTTGCAATATAAAAATACCCAGGATTTCTGCAGTGGCAACAACGAACCTTTTTCCCATGTACTACCAGACTTTCACCTCTGAATGGTCCTAATTCCACTTTTGGTATACCAAGCTCCACATTAGTTATATTGTAACAATGTTTTATTTTTAGTTCTCCGAATTACTAGTGGTATTTATTCCCTTAGAAGTGTCCCCTATAAAACTGGCTGTCTGCTCTATTTATTAGATTAACAACATTTACAAACAAACTTATAAACTACTCTGTGTACTAGAGAAGCTATATAAACTTGTCTCTCAACTTTTTTTCAGCTTAATGCTACTTGTCAGATGAATTGTAGTACTTTCAAGGCTGGTTTAATGTGTGCACTTGCTCTAGTTCAAGATTTCTGCGGTGTACACATCCTTTCTAGACTATAGAACTTACATTTTGATGTCCTTTTCACTGTCCTATAACAATTCTGTTCTATTTCATATTATTTGCTCTGAATTTACTAGTGGTTTAATTGCAGTGTCCTATTAATAAATCATGCTCTATCTGTACTTTTGGGTCTTCCCCACATGTACAAACAACACTTTGTACACTCTTCTCTGAACTTTTTTTGGGGACAGAAGGGGCTTGACTTATAATTACACTTTTCTCTATCAACTGTTGCTATGTTGAATGCTACTTTGCCAGTGAATTCTATTTACTTCAAACAATAGTGGTTTAGTGTGCACCTTGCATCTATTTCAAAAGATTTCAGCAGTGTACAACATCCTTTCATAGACTATAGACTTAACATTTTATGTCTTTCCAGTTGTTCTCTCACAATTGAGTCATTTTCATTGTTATTTGCTAACTTGAATTATTACTACTGGGTTTCTTGCAGTGGCCATTCATAATTGGATTTCTTGCGCTACATATGGCGACTGCGACCAGGTTATAAAAACAACTTTTTATACACTCCTCTGATGAGACACTAGAAGCTATCTAAACTTGTCTCTCAAATGTTTTACAGTTTAATGCTCTTTTTCATTGAATTCTAGGTGTTCTCAAAGTCTGGTTTTTAAGTGTGCACTTTGCTCTATATTTAAAGGGTTTTCTTGCAGTGCTACAAAGATCTTTCTATACTTACAGAATTGCATTTCTGGCATGGCTCTTTTCCACGTGTTCTATCACAATAATGCTTTATCTCTCATTGTTATTTGATCTGGAATTATTAATGGTTCACTTGCAGGGTCCTACTAATTGGCCATTTCCTCGTACTTTTGGGAATTTCTCACATGTACAACAACTTTGTGCACTCTTTTCTGAACTTGAGAAGCTATTATTACACTTTTCTCTCACTGTTGTACAGTTCAATGCACTTTTTAGTGAATTCTATTGCTTTTCAAAGACTGGTTAATATGCACTTGCTCTATTTTCAAGTTTTTTCTGCAAGGAACAACATCAATTCTAGACTATTAGACTTACATTTTGATGTCTTTTCCACTTGGTTTTCAAAATTCGTTATATTCATTGTATTGGCTCTGAATTGCTATCGTTTTTTGGGCATGTCCTATAACGGGCTTTTGGGCTTATTTATGAGACTTAACCACATTACAAAAAACTTTTATAAATACTCTGTGGGGTGGAGGGGAAGATGGCGACCAGCAGGAAGGTAGGGAGGGTGATTTGTGTGATAAAGTGAAAGGGGGCGATAGAGGTGTGGGTGGACGTGTGTGGGTGTGTGTGTGAGTGAAATAGGACAATTAGACCCGCAGTTCTTCCAGGGGGCTTCACATTTCCCGGCAGTCTTGGTTGGCAAAACCCCGCTGCTGCTGCAAACACTCCGGGGAGGGGCACCCGTGGCAAGAGACCCGCCATTTTTTAAGAACGGAACTGCTAGAGACTGAAGCCTAACCTTACAAAACCCCGCCCTTGTCTGGGAAGCAAACCTGGTCACTAAAGCCACTCTGGTAGAAGACCTGCCCCCCCAGCTGCAGATGCGAAAACCCTGAGACCTCCACCCCAAAAGTGCGCCCGGAAAGCAGTAGTACAACCCCCCCCCTCCCCAGCGCCGGGACTCAGGTTTCGCCGAGTCCCCAGACCATAGGCACCAGGCATCCCCCACCCGGGGGGCCAGTGCTTGGGGAACCACCGAGAAAAACCCCCGGGGGGGTGATTCTGCACAGTCAAGGGTGCGGGGCCTGAGTGGGAATCTTGAATTTGGCCCCTTCCTAAATAAACTGCCCACGGACACCCCTGCAGTGCAACTCCAGGGCCCCAGGGTGCATCATAGCTTTGCGCAGGGTGGGCGCCCCAAACCCCCCCCGGTTCGCGCACAATCAAGGGCAGGCAAACTCAAGGCCACAGAAAGGGGAAGGCACCTGAGCCCATTTTATCCACAGGGTCCCTCTGGGGAGCTGCTTTGGGGCCTCGGGGCTGGGTGTATTCTGTAAAAAAAAAGGGCCAAAGGGGGGGGGGGGGGGAACGCGCTGCCCCAACAGCAGAAATTTCTGAATTCCTTTTTCCTGAATATTTCCCCAAAATACCCCCTAGCTGTTTAACTTAAATTGCCAGAGGTCTTAAAATTTGCGTAAAGAGTGTGCGTGGCTGGGCGCCACCAGTTCGCGCCCCACTTAGAGCAACAAATCACTGCCACAGCAAGGGAAGGTGCCCTGGCCCATAAAATCCACAGGGTCACTCAGGGGAGCTGCTTTGGCCCCTGCTGAGTTTTTGATTCTTTTCAGCCAAGGACAAAACTCCCCAACAGCAGAAACTCTGAACTCCTTTCTCCGGAATAACTTCCCACATTACACCCTAGCTGTTAAACTTAGTGCCAGAGTCTCTCAAAGTGCGTCAGAGCTGTGCCCCTGCAAACCCCACCCCCAAACAGAAGCGAATTTACAACAAGGCAGGCAACCTGAGCCTATCTACACACAGGGTGCTAGTGGGAGCCACTAGAAGCTCTCCAACGTGGGTTTCCCTGGGTGCCAACTGAGATTTCCCCACGGGACAGCGCGATTTCAACTAAGGGGTGCAAGACAGCAAAAACTGGGACACTCCATAGTGCTGACTTTTGGGAACCACAGTTGTGCCTCTCAAGCTTGCAGGCGTACATAAAGGGAAAAACCCAAGTAGCTCAAGTAGGGAGTTTACATTAGATTACCAAGCCCAGGAAAAATGGAGAGATTAAAACCAGTGCACCATCCTCAAAAGAACCGGAGTAGAAAAGCAAGCGGATCTACAATTAAAATATTACAGGAAAACATGGGGAGAAAAAAGGAAAATTCCCAAAGGGAGGAAAAGAGGAATCCCCAGAAAGGGAATTTAAATGAATTTGAGGTCTAGCAGCTTAACAGAAAAAGAATTCGGGAGTATTCGTTATAAGGATTTTTAAAACGGATGGGTGACAAAATACACACAACTCAATGAAAACTAAAAGGAGTGAATGAAAATGTCACCAACATGAAAGAAACCAAGAGGAGATAAAGGGATGACATAGCTGCAATAAAGAACACAATGGAAGGCTTAAAGAGTAGAGTAGAAGAGGTGAGGACCGTATCAGCGAATTAGAAGACAAGGAAGGAAAAAACACAAAAAACACAGCAGAAACTGGAAAGAAGACTTAAAAGCAAGGGGGAGAAACCCAAAGGGGGCTTTGGGAAAACACAAAACGAAAAAAACCTTCGAATAATAGGGATAAAAAAGGGAGGAAAGAGAAGCAAGGAATAGAAAACCTGTTAGAAGAAATAATGACCCGAAAACTTCCCTTTATATTGGCAGAAAATTAAAAAAAATACCAAATCCAAGAAACATACAGAGTCCCCAAAAAAGTTGAACCCCAAAAAAAGGGCACCAAGACACATCATAATTAAAGACGAACACCAACGACAAAGCAAGAATTTAAGGCTTCCCCGAGAGAAACAGAAAGTTACCTACAAGGGGTCTCCTATCAGAATTTTCAACTGTTTCTAACATAAAAACACGAGGCCAGAAAGGGAATGGAATGAAATATACAAAGTGATGCAAAAACAAGGGACTGAATCCAAGAATACTATACCCCGCAAGGCTATCATTCAAAATTGAAGGTGGAATCAGAAGCTTCACAGACAAAAAAGGGGGAAGAGAGTTCATCACTACCAAGCCAGCAATGCAAGAAATGCTAAAGGGGCTGCGGGAAAAAAAAGAGAAAGGCAAGAAGAAACACAAACACTAAGGAAAAATTGTCAACAAACAGGTACTTATTTAATAATAACAGTAAACGTAAAGGATTAAATGACCAATCAAAGACATAGGGTAGCTGAATGGATAAGAAAAATGACCCATTATTTGCTGTCTTTCAAGAGACCACCTTAGAGAAAGACTCACACAGACTGAGAGTGAAGGGGTGAAAAACATTTTCCAGGCAAATGGAAAAGAGAAAAAGCTGGGGTTGCGATACTTATATCAGATTAAAATAGACCTCAAAGTAAAGGCTTTAATAAGAGATAAGAAGGCCACTAATAATACTAAAGGGAGCATCCAGCAAGAAGATATAAAACTCTAGTAATCGTATATGCACCACAAGCAGGAGGCGCCAAATTACATACAAAAATCTGTGGAAGTATCAAGGGAGAGTTCGACATCAATACAATCATAGTAGGGGACTTCATACACCACTGACACCAATGGATAAAATCCTCTAGACAAAAAATCAGAAAGATAACAGCAATTCTAAATGACAATTAGGATCAGATGGACCTAATTGGACATCTCAGAGTATTTCACCCAAAGCCTGGAATATACGTTCTTCTCAAGTGCACATGGACATTCTCAAAAAAGAGAACATTATTGGGTAACAGCAAAGGTCTCCCATAATTCACAACTAACGATTTGAAATATATCAAGCATTTTCTCAGACCACAATGGCATAATATTTGAAATACACTACAATAAAAAACATTCCAAAAAATTCAACCACTTGGAAACTGAATAGATGCTACTAAACAATGTGGGGTTATCAAAGAGACTCAAAGAGAAATTAAAAACACTCCTGGAGACTAATGACACTAAATACACAAACATTGCAAATCCTATGGGACACAATGAAAAGCAGTCTCGAGAGGGCATCTGTTATAGCTCCTATCTGGCCTAACTCAAAAACAAGAAAAAAATGGTAATAGATCATCTAAAACATACCAACTTCAAAGAATTAGCAAAAGGAAGCAACAAGAAAAGCCCACAGTGAGCAGAAGAAAGGAACATAATAAAGTCAGAGCGTAATGAATGACATAGAGACCAAAAAAACAATACACAAAGATCAACAAAACAAAGAGCTCGCGTTCTTTGGAAAGGAATAAACAAGATTGATGAACTCTTGCCAGGCTCACCAAGAAGCAAAGAGAGCGGACCAAATAAACCAAATCAGAAATTGAAAGAGGTGAAAATACAACAGGACCCAAGAAATACAAAGGATTGTCAAAAAATTCTTATGAACAACTCTACTCCAACAAACTAGACAACTGGGGAAATGG
>JAJQQW010001741.1:0-22080 GCA_025583905.1 Ia io | reverse complement strand
CAACCCAAATTTACTTATGACTTTGAGTGAGGTCTCTTCAGTGAGAGAAAATGTAACAAACAATGAAGAACTTTCCCCCCAAACCCAAAAGCACATCCCGGGGACTAAAGACAGCTTTGTCTCCATCTTTGTATTCTGCCAGCACATCAAGGGTTTATGGGACATTGAGAAGCTACGGGGACCACAATTTTTTCTGATTATAAAAATGACAATGATTGCTCCACAGAGTAAAACTCGTGGAGAACCCCACATCTGTGTCCCAAAAGTTTATAGTTTTTTCCCTAAATTTAAATTTCCCTGGATGCTTATTTAGAGTGGACCATTCCATCTAAGGGCCGCAGTCTCCCCAACAAAAATTAGGTAGGACAAAACGGGTTTTGGGCTCTGGTAGAGCGTCGCCTGGGGACTGAAAGGTCCCAGGTTCGATTCCGGTCAGGGCTGTACATTGGTTCCAGAAAACTCCCGTGGGGGATGTGCAGGAGGTGGTGATTAATGTTTTTCTCCTATCGATGTTTCAAAAACTCTCTACCCCCTCCCCCTTTTCTCTCTGTAAAAACTCAATAAAATATTTTTAAAAAATTAGGTCGGTGTTTCTACGGGAAAAGGGTTTCACCTCACTGTTTGGGTTTGCTCAAATCAAGACCTTCCAGTGAATTTGGGGGCTTAGGGCCATGGCTTTTGCAACACCGGGACAACGATTCCCTTCACAGTATTGGCCCATTCCTTGAAATAATAAAGAAATTCAGTCCAGAAATCATGAGGTTGTCACAGAAACCCCCCCCCCTTTCTTTTTGGAGGGATCTCTGTGTCTAAAAGGGCATCCAGAAATCACTGAAGTTAGAAGAAACTGGGGTTTCCCAAAGGGAAAAAATAGCCAATGTAAATTTCCCAAAAAATGCTGAGCTAATTTCTACACCTATTTTCCTCCAAGGGAAAAAAATATTGAGACCCCCAAAATTTTTCACTTCATCATGCTTGGAGACCCAAAGATCTTCCCTATAGCTAACCCACACGTAAATGAACCCCCAAATTTTAAAAGGGAGTCTTGGGAAAAAAACCCTTTTAAATATTTTACAAACCAAGGACATGAAAATGGCAGTTTTTCCCATGTGATGGAGGCTCTAAAAAAAATTCTTAAACCGCTTCAGGCAAAGATGTCCTGAAAAGGGCAGTCCCTTGCACCTTATGTTTGTGGAAACCAACGGTAATCAGTTTAGGGAAAACTCATGACAGGGAAAAACAAGTAAGATTCTGGGCTCGGGTTTTTTCCAAATTTTCTTCAAAAAAATAGACAACGGGAATTGCTTCCCTGGGACTAAGGATGGTGATTTTTGCCATCTGTAGGGACCTTATGGGTTGTTCGGGGGGAAAAAACCGGGTCAGAAAAGAAATTGCAATGACTAGATCTGGCAGTACATCTTTTGTTGTTAAAAAAGTGCAACATAATTACAATTTGCCCCAACATAAAACAAAAAAACACAACAGAAACACTTATGGGGTACTTTACATATATATTGTTAAATATGGGATACAATTCAGAAAATGAGGATTCACAATTTTTTTTATTATTAATACAAAAAAAACTCATTCCTAAACATAAGAAATTTCTCACTTTTGGGATTTCATGGGTTTGCAGCTTGAATTTTTAAATTTTGCTGAGAGATACCCCCCAATTTTTGCCCCTCATAAGGCTTTTTCAGTGTGGGAAATTTACTTTGTTTTTGGAGAGAATTTCTCCTTTTAAAAGGGTTTTTTCAATTTCAATGCATTGATAAGGGTTTCTCCCGTGTGCAATCTCTGTGATACTGGAGATCACTGCCACGTTTAAAGATTTTCGCATTATTTCATTTATAATGCTTTTTTCTTGTATGAAATCCTGGTGACGATGAAGGTCATACTAGCAAGAAAAGATTTCCCCCATTCACTGCATTTATAAGGCTTTTTTCTGTATGAAAATCTCAGACGATGATGGAGTATTCTCTTAGTGGTAAGAATTTTTCCCCATTCACTGCTTTTATAAGGTTTTCTCCCCGTGTTTAATCTCTTTATGACATTGGGGAGCATTTCTCCTGTAAAAGATTTTTTCCCCATTCACTGCAATATAAGGCTTTTCTCCGGGTTTAAATCTCCCATGTTGAAGAGGATGGTCTTGAGGTAAAAGATTTTCCCCCATTCACTCACTGATAGTTTTTTCCAGTGTGACCTTGGTGATATTTGGGGACCCGACTTACTTGTAAAAGATTTTTTCCCCTTTAAAAGCATTTATAGGCTTTTTCCCCTGTGAACTCTCTGATGAAAATTGGAGACCTTTTTTTCGTTTAAAAAATTTTCCCATTTTATTGATTTATAAGGCTTTTTTCCCCTATGAACTATTTTGGTGATGATGGAAAATCCCGGGCTAGCGGTATAATTTTCCACTTCACTGCATTGTTTAAGGGATTTCTCCAGTGGAACTCCTTGATGATATTGGAAGTATGTACTTTTAAAGATTTTTTTCACTCATGATGGGATAAGGTTTTCTCCCGTTGACTCTCTGATGACAGTGAAGATCCCGGGTCCTGGTAATTTTTTCCCACTTCACTGCAGTGATAGGCTTTTATTTGTGTGACCTCGCTGTTGATATTTAAGATAGATAATTTAGTAATTTTTTTTTCCCCTTTGAGGGCACAAACACCGACTTCCAGATGGAACATTTTTCCCGAATAAAGTGTGGGTACAACTAATGTCTTCCTTACATTTTTTTTTTACTGTAATAAATTTTTTCTTCTCAAAAAGTTATCCCACACGTCAAATTGCGTTGGGGTGTCCCCGGTCTGAGTAGCCTTTAGGTTGGAGAGGGCTGACCCCGTAAAAAAACCCTGCCAACTCCCCGCAGTGAAACGATTTTGGGACACATTGAATCGAAGCTGTTTGCACTGAATCCTTTCCACACCTTAATGAAAAACTTCTCTCTACTGATGCTGGGAAAAATTTGGGACTGAATTTTAAAAACGTTTGCACATGAAACCCCATTTCTTTTGTTTTGGGGTGGGTTTGGTGTTTTTGGTTTTTTTGTTGATTTTTGGTTCGGGTTTGTGATGGTTGTTTGTGTTATGTGGGGGTGGTTGGTTGTATTGGTGTTGATGTGGTGTGGGGTTGGTGGGGGTTTTTATTTTTTTTTATTTTGTTTTGGTTGTGTGTTTGTAATAAATGTAGTGTGAAGTGCTAGTTGATGAGTTTTGGGGGTTGCGATGTTGGAAATATGTTTTATCTGTAGTGACAGGACATGAATTTCATACAAATGTTTGAGAAGTATTCGAGGACTTAGGAAAAATGGCTGATTATAATCAACTTGGAAATTTTAGTAGTTTTAGATAGTTTACAAGGGCGGATTGCAGTTTTTTTTTGTAGAGAGGAAGAAGGTTTTTAAAAAGTATATCATATGAAATTGCATCGATAGGACATCTTCAATTTAGCTTATGAGTTTAAGTAGAACTTAAATAAGTGAAATGGAATAGATTTTCAATTGTAAAGGAAGGAGTAAACTTCTGGTTTTTTTTTTTTAGTTTAACTCTGGAACTGCAGTCTAATGCCCGGTATGTGACAGGTTATAGAGTTAGACGAAATAGAGTTTGAAAAAGATCTTTTCGTGTGCTTAGTTTTTAACTTAGTTTTCTTATGATTATACGTAGTGTCAATCAAATAGAATTAAGATAATAAGGGATGAGTTTATGGATTGTATGGTGAGAGTGAACACATGGTTTCTCGGATAAGTAATGACACCAAGTTGCATAGTATTGTGACCACCGCCCTAATGTGTTAATATTTTAGAAATTTTTTTGATAATTTCAAGTTTCATGTTTATTGTAATTGGAGTTTTGAGTTTGTGAGTTGTGATGGGGGATATGGTTTAATTATCAGTTAAGAATTGGATATTATTATAGAAATATAAAAATCGCACAAGGATATAAAGATTTAAATAGGAAACTATGAGTTTTTTATAGTTTGGATTAAATACTTTGAATGAGAGATATGAATTTAAGTAAGTTAAATGGGTTATTACATGAACAAACACACAGGAAAGTGGACTATTTGTTTGATTGAGTTAGGACATTGGTACGAGATTGAGCAGCTCGCCGAGAAGGATTGTTTGGAATCAATGGAAGTCTGGTCTGAGGCTATAACACTGTAGAGAATTGTTAAAATATGCAAGTTTTTATTTTACTAAGAGGCTGTATTTTAACTATTCTTCTTCCGATAAAATGTTTTTAAGTTTTTGTATTTAAGTAAAAACTATGGAACATATATTACACGATTTGGCTCGTGGATTTATTTTAAAGTTATTTTGCATGAGGTTATTTATTTAATGTGGTATTATAATATGTGATATTTGTATTTATACAACCGTGAATGAGTGTTTGATTACACGTTTTAAATTAAATGGAGTTTTATTTCTGTATGAATACATCTCTATGGTTTTAATGACATAATAATACAAATAAAAATTAAAAATCATAATTATAAAATAATATTTATAAATAATAATAAAGAGATCGATAAATCATATATATTGAAGAAATTATATTTAATGAATTATTTAATTTAAATAGTTAGCACGAAAAATGGGTGAGCCAACACAATTTAGACGATGAAAATACAGATGAAAAACACGCAACGAGGAAGTTATATAACTAGATATAATATATACAAGGTGCATTAACCTTTGTATAAGAGAGCGAATTTTTTTTATAATATTAGAATTTTAATAAATGGATACGATTACCGAGGGATTTTATTATTGTTCATACAAGTTTGGTGAACCTGCGTGAGTGAGATATGCTTGAAGGTATTTTGTAATTAGATTGGGAAGTATAGAACATGAGGAACGATTATAAAGATTTATATAGTGTATATAAATTGTTAGTAATGTTAAGAGGAAATTATAGTGTAAAAAGTATATATAAATATATAGTTATTTAAGTAAGATAAAAAAAAAAAAAACAAAAGTTTTTGTGAATAATAGATAAAAGAGGAGAGATATGAAAGAATTAAAAATAGAAAATATTAAATAGTTTTTTATAATTATATAGTTGATGTGAAAGGGCTGAGTTGGGATGGGTGGAAAACCCGGGCGGAAGGGAGTATGTAGGAAAAAAGAGGACAAATTTATAATCTGAACAAAAAAGATTTTTTTAAAAAGTTTTTAGGGGGCAAAGAAAATTAGAACCTAAAAGCTATGCAAAAACATTCAAAAAATGTAATTTAAGGGGAAAATTTTATAGAATTATGCCTACATTGTCACAAAAGTTTCTCAAGAACCGGAACATGGCATCTCAGGAAACTGGAAACCAAGGGGAAAAGAAAACCCCAAGATTAAAAAGGACAAAACCCCCATCAAATCAAAAACCAAAATGAAAAGGAGAAAAAGAAAAAAAGAAGGGAAATTTCCTAAAAGGTATATTTAAGAAAAAAGATAAAAATGTGAAAGGGCCTTTAAGTTAACTAAAAGCAAAAATAAAGAAAAAAAAACCCAAGACTCAATAAGTAAAAAAAAAAATTTCCCATGAAAATAAGACATGACACCGGGTCACTAGGATCACAATGCATCAAAAGAGATTTTGGTATTCCCAGATACGGGGACCTCCATAGGAAATTTGTAAAGTCCAAATGTGGCTCCGGGAAATTAATAAAAAAATTCAGGCCCCCTGTCCAGGTGTCAGTTGTTGAGTGTGTGGTCCCAATGCACCACATTGGTGTTTGTTTCCCTTTTTCAGGGAAAATTTATTGGGGAACCATTGAGTGCATGATGGGTAGAATAGCACACCCAACCCTTAACTTGCTTTCTTTTCTCTGTTCCCTTCCTGTCTCTAAAACATTAAGAAAATGCCCCGTATGTTCATGATTGAGATTGGCCCATGAACAGGAGTCCATTGGATTCTTGTTAGGACACCTGCACTGTTGCGAGCTCAACACCAGTGAGGGCATGCAGGGGAGCTGATGAGTGTTTTCTCTCTCTTCTTTTGATGTTTTATCTCACTTCTTTCTTCCCTTCTAGGACAGCGGTTTAAACCTGTGGGTCACGACCTTTTTTAACAGGGTCGCCTAAGACATCCTGAATATCAAATATTTATTTACGATCCCTAACAGTAGCAAAAATTACAGTTATGAATTAGCAACAAAAACAATTTTATGGTTGGGGGGCACTACAACATGAGGAACTGTTTTAAAGGGTTGGTGGCATTAAGAACGTGAGAACTATGCTCTAGGAAACAAAAAATGCATTATTTTAAATAAATAAATACATAATCTTTAAAGAATAAAAAAATATCCCTAGCCACTGTACTTCACTGATGAGAGTTGCTGGCTGTGCACTGGAGGGGCTATGGTTCTTTTCCCAATTCAAGGGTAGGTACTTAAATTGGCAGGTCTTTTTCCCTACTCTCAGTAGGGGCCACATGGGGAGGCAAGCCAATGGATGTTTCTCTCTCTCTCTCCCAAAACCCTTCTCTAAAAGAACATAATGGAAACATCCTCACTATTCGGGTGAAGTTAACACAAGAATAAAGATTTAAAGGGTCATAAAAATGACAGGAGAAAAAAATAAAACATACAAACAGTTTCACATTTTTTTACACACTATAATTCATTCTTTGATGGAAAAAGGGAAGAAGGTAACCCAATTTACAATAGCATCCAAACATAAAATCCACAGGAATAAATTCAAACAAAATGTGAAAATTGGTTAGGAGTTACTATAAGACGTGATGAACGGAATGGCAAAAAGCACAAATCAGTTGAAAGACAACCTGGGGTTCAGGGGGTTGGGAAAATGAAATATAGAGGAGATGCTATATTTACACAAGGGGAAATAAAAGATTAAATTTCAATCCCAATTACTCCAATGGTATTTTTACCCAAAAGAAATGAATAAAAAAATCTGGAAATGGAATCAAAAGACCTACATTTAAAAAAAGCAAGCCTGAGCGAGGACCCAAAACTGGTGGCATAAAACCCTTTCCCGCTTCAAATTTATTACAAAGAGAAAGCAACCAACAGTGTGTTGCTGGGAAAGAAAGAAAAAACAAAAAGAGAATTAAAAAAAACCCAAATTTTAAAAACAAACCCCGGTAACCCGGACAACAAAGGAATATTTTAAAAAATAAACCCAGGGCACATACTTTTAACCCAGGACATAATTTTAACCCAGGCACATTACTTTTTAGTGACCTTTGACAAAGCTGCAAGTCACAGAAGAGAGGAAAGATAGTTTCTTCAAGAATGACACTCATATGTAAAACAAACAACTGGGTTCCACTAATTAAAATGTAACTCAACATGCAGGACGAATTAAATGTGAGCGCTAAAATGAAAATTCCTCAGGAAAACCTTTAGAAAAAAGTTTTTGGGGATTTGTTCTGGACAGGGTTTTATATGTCACACCAACCACCACACAAAATAGAATAATAAGCAGTCCACACTGCAAACAAATAAAGAAATTTGCGTCTTCACAGCACACCCAATAAACAAATGAAATGAAAGAGCATTAGAGAACAGAAGAAAAACCCCTTGCAAACTAATGAAGGAAATACTTGGAATGTTGTGGAAATTTGGTTCTATCAGTCATTAAAGCAACTATTTGCGATTTAGACAAAAAAAACAAATAGTTGCAAATTCCCGGAATAATGAGGTTGTTAAAAATTTACTTCAGGCTAATAATCAATGCAATGACTCTGCCTCAAAGCAAAGTCTATATAACTTCATTAACAATTTTACTTGCTAAGCACTGTAACAAGCATCTAAGGGTAGCTAGAAACTGGTTGCACTAGACCTGCTGAAAGCTGGATTGCCAAAAACTAAGTTTTTGTAGAAAAGAGGGTGTGGGGGTGTAATATCTACAAGCACTATTAAGCCCCAGCAAAAATAAATGTGTTCTGTAAAGTTGTAAGCAATTATTTTATACATATATAGGGTATTCAAAAGATATTAAACCAAAAAATATTTTTAACACAGGATTTAAAGGGTGTAGAGGACAATTTTACAAAAATATATACACATGCCCAACAGGAATTTTAGAAATTGCTTTCCTTTAAATGATCAAGGTGGAATCCCTCAGGCTTCCTGCAACACTACCAACCACAAGTCTTTCCTGTAAAGTAGTACAGCGGGAGAATTGGGAAATTCAGGAATAGAAGGGAGCAATGGCTTACAAATACCCCCCCCCCAGGACAGCAACACCCAGGAAACTGGAAAATCCAAGCAGAACCCCCAGTTACATGGGAGGACAGAGCCACCACCTGGGGGTGGGGCCTGGGAAATCCCAAAGCCAAGTCCAGGTCACTGGTGAGAGTGAGGGTCTTACCCAGCAAAGGACAGAATTTCAAGTTCTCCAGCATCACATCAGGTACAGCTGTCTCTGACCCTCATCAAGAGGGGCTCCATTCCTCCTTGGAGAAGGCCCAGGGGCATTGTTAAAAGGGGTCACGCCCAACCTGTCAGAATGGAGTCAATTGAACCAGGCTGTCTCTCTGAGAACCCCCACTCCTAACTCCAGACAAACCTTCCCCCCTCAACCTCCTCAGGGCACCCGGTTTTTAGGGGGACCCAGGCCCTAATGCCAAGGGGCAGGGGCTCTCTCATCCAGTCCCTTTTACTAAATGGGATTGTCCTCAAGCAGAGAGCTGGGTGGGGGGGGAAAGGGGATTGGGGGAGGGGAGGGCAGAGAGCAATGCCATTTAAGGTCTGGGCGATGCCTGCTGGGCCCAGAATTCCTGCCAAGCAAATTCCATTACCATCTCTTAGATTATGCTCCAAGACAAAGCCAAGGGGGGGTTTTATGCTTCCATTTAAATCTCCACAAACAGGTCCCAGGGGAAAGCTAAAACACTCCTCATGGGTAATCGTTAACCCCTTCCCATCTTCGGTCCCCAAGTTCCCCTCCCTTGGTTCTGCCTCCTTCCAGCTCCAATGCATGGATCTCCCTGGCATGACCCATGAACTTGGCACATGGCATCCAGTAAAGTTTGTCTGAGAGCCCAGCACAGTGACTCCCGAGTTCCCTGTTTGGGTGCTTAAAAGAAGAGTCAGTGCTCCCGGGCTCCTGGAAAGGCCCAGACTGAGAGAAGAACACAGTGCTTAACCAAGCTCTCAGCAGGGTGCTGAGAGCGAGTCCTGACTTTCCGGGCCCCCAGTAGGGTGCTGAGAGAAGATTCAGGGCCTCCGGACTCCAGGTTGTGGGGCTGAGAGCCCGCACAGTGCCCTCCCTGAATCCTGGTTTGGGTGGCTCTGAGCAGAGTCAGTGCCCCCCGGGCTTCCGGCCAGGGTGGCTGAGAGCAGAGCACAGTGCCCCGTCTCCAGCTTGGTGCGGGGAGTCAGTTCAGTGCTCGCGGGCTCTGTTTCGGTGCTGAGAACAGAGCACTTTGCTCCCGGGCTCCGGCAATGGTGTGAGAGCCCAGCACAGTGTCTCTCGGACTCCTGGTTGGGTTTGCTCTGAGCAGAGTCAGTGCCTCCCGGCTTCCGGGAGGGGCTGAGAGCAGAGTCAGGCCTCCCGGTCTCCCAGCAGGGTGCTGAGGCAGAGTCAGTGCCTCTGGGCTAATCGCCAAAATGCTGAAAGAAGAGGGCAGTGCTCCTGGGCTCCGGTTTTGTGCTGGGAGAAAAGCACGGTGCCACCCTGGTTCCCGGCAGGGGTGCTGAGGAGAGTCAGTGTTCCTGCATTCCCGGTAGGGTGCTGGAGCGGAGCAATGTTACTTCCCGGGGTCACGGCCTGGAGTGAGAGCAGAGCCACGTGCCCCCCCCAGGGCTCCTGGTTGGGTGCTGAGAGCGAGTCAGTTGGCTCCCGGGCTTCCAGTAGGGTGCTTTAGAGAGACAGAGTCAGTGCCTCACGGGATTCCGGTATGGTGCTGAGAGCAGAGCACAGGCCTTCGGAGCTCCCGACACGGGTTTCTGAGAGTAGAGTCAGTGCCTCCCGGGTTCCCGGTTGGGTCCTGAGGAAGGCACAGTGCCTCCCAAACTCCTGGTTGGGTTGCTGGAGCAGAGCACAGTGCCTCCCAAACTCCGGTTGGGTGCTGAGGAGCGAGTCAGTGGTTCCCGGGCTTCCAGTAGGGTGCTGAGAGCAGAGTCTTTGCCTCACGGGATTCCCGGTTGGTGCTGAGCCCGGAACGGGCCCTTTTGAGCTCCCGACAGGGTGCTGAGGGGTTGAGAGTCAGTGACTTCCGGGAAACCCGGGTGGGTGCTGATTGCAGAGTCAGTGGCTCCCGGTTTCCCGGTTGGGTTCTGGGGCAGAGCATGGTGCTCTTGAGCTCTTGGCAGGATGCTGAGGCAGATCAGTGTTTCCGGGTTCCCATTTGGGAGCTGAGAGAAAAGCACGGTGCCGAGTGCAGTTCAGTGCCTCCCGAGCACCAAGTTGGGAGCTGAGATTAGAGCACAGAGCCTCCCGGACTCCCAGGGTTTGGGTGTAAGAGGAGATTAGGTGTCTCCGGGCTCCTGGCAGGGTGCTGAGCCCACAGTCAGTGCCTCACGGGTTCCCGTTGGGTGCTGAGAACAGAGCATGGTTCCTCCTGGCTCCCGGCTTGGTGCTGAGAGCAATCTTATTTCCCGAGCTCCCGCAGGGTGCTGGGAGAAGGTAGTACATCCTGGGATTCGGTTGGTGCGGGAGAGCAGAGCACAGGCTACTGGCTCACGAGGGTAGTGAGAGCAGAGTCAGTGCAAAATGGCTCCATTTAGGGTGTGGAGGGAGCACGGTGTCTTCCAGGCTGCCGTCGGGTGCTGAGAGCATAGTCACGGCCACATGGGTTTCTGGTAGGGTACTGAGAGCGGGACCCACGGTGCCTCCCGGCTCCCAGCATGGGGGGTGACAGAAGGAAGGGGTGCCCTGCTGGGGATACGGACGGGGTTTGCTGCGAGCAGAATCTGTGCTTTCCGGGCTCCCAACAGGTTGTTGAGAGCGGGAGTCAGTGACTCACGGGCTCCTTTAGGGTGCTGAAAGCAGAGCGGGTCTCCCGAGCTCGGGCAGGTTGCGGGAGAGCAGAGTCGTGCCTCCCATGATTCCCGGTTGGATGCTGAGAGTAGAGCATAGGGGCCTCCTTTTTCTCACGCATGGCTGAGATCAGAGTATGGCCTCCCGAGCTCCCGGCATGGTCTGAGATCAGGAGAAACATTGGATCCGGGGCTCCAGTCAGGGTGCTGAGGGCAGAGCCTTCCCTTTCCCCGAGCTCCTGGCAGGGTCTGAGAGCTGAGTTCAGTCCCTCCGGTCTCCGGATGGGTGCTGAGAGAAGAACACGGTGCCCCCCAAGTCCTGGCGGGTGCTGAGAGCAGATTCAGGGCTTCCCGGGTTCCGGCAGGGTGCTGACAGCAGATTCAGTGATTTTTGGGCTCCAGTTTGGTGCTGATAAGAGAGCACAGTGCCTCCAGGGCTTCAGCGGGGGTGTTTGGAGTTGAGTTAGTGCCTCCCAGGCTAACATCAGGGAGCTGTGAGCAGAGTCAGTGCCTCCCAGGCTCCGTTTGGGTGTGAGGGCAGAGCACGGTGCCTCCCGGGCTCCTGGGGGGTTTGCTGAGAGCAGAGTCAGTGCCTCTCTGTGCTCCGGCAAGGGTGCTGAGAGCAGACTCAGTGCCTCCCAGGGCTCACGGTTGGGTGCTGAGAGCAGAGCACAGTCCCCTCCTGGTCTCCCAGCAGGGTGCTGAGGGAAAGAGTTCAGTGCCGCCTGTGCTCCCGGCAGGGGCTGAGAGCAGAGCACAGTGCCTCCCAGGCTCCCGGCAGGGTGCTCAAGAGGGCAGAGTCAGTGTGTTCCCAAGGCCCGGGGCGGGGTTTGCTGAGAGAAAGAGTCAGTGCCTCCCGGCTCCTGGTGGGTGCTGAGAGCAGAGAACAGGCCCCCCGGCTCGGGGGCATGGTGCTGAGGGGGCAGAGTCATTCCCTCCTGACTTCTGGACAGGGTGTGACAGCACAATCAGGCCCCCGGACTCCAGCAGGGTGTGGAACAGAGTCAGTGCCTCTCGGGCTCCCGGTTGGGTGCACAGCAGAGTCAGGTTACCCGGGCTTCAAGCAGGGTGGCAGAGAGCACAGCACAGGGGCCTCCTGGGCTTCAGAAAGGTGCTGAGAGGAAGCACAGTGCCTCCAGGCTCCCAGAGGGTGCTGAGAGCAGAGTAAATTTGCCTCCCGGGCTCCGGCAGGGTGCTGATTTTCGGGGTCAGTTCCTCCCGGGCTCCCGCAGGCTGCTTAGAGGAGAACACGGGTTTGCCTCCCTTGTTCCCAGCAGGGTGCTGAGTGCGATTCAGGGCTTCCAGGCTACCCTTTGGGTGCTGAGAGCAGGTCAGTGCCTCCTGGGCTCCCAGCAGGGTGATGAGAAGCAGAGTCAGTGCCTCCCGTGCCCCCGGTTTGGGTGTGAGAGCAGAATCAGTGCTACCCAAGCTCCCAGTTGGGTGTTGAGAGCAGAGTAGGTTCCCCGGGCTCCAGGCAGGATAAAAAAAAGTGCACAGCACAGTCCCCCCGGGGGCTTCGGGCCCAGGGTGCTGAGAGCCAAGCCAAGTGCTTCGGTGCCCCCGGGGCATGGAACTGAGGCAGAGGTCAGTGCCTTCGGGTTCCCTTAGGGTGCTGAGAGCAGAGCATGGTGCCTCCCGGGCTTGCTCCCTGTGGGTCAGAGCAGAGACAGTGCCGCCAGGCCCCCAAGCAGTTGGTGAAAAGCGAGTCAGTGCCTACTGGGTCCTGGCAGGGTGGTGAGGAGCATAGACAGTGCATCCAGGGTTTCCCGGCAGATTGTGAGAGAAGGCACTGTGCCTCCGGGCTCCAGGAATGGTGCTGAGGGCAGGTCAGTGTCTCCCAGGCCCCCGGCAGGGGCAGCTAGGAGAGCAGGGTTCCTCTGGGCTCCTGGAAAGGTGTTTGGGGGCCAGGTCAGTGCTTCCCGGACTCCAGTAGGGCCCAAAGGGACCCAGGAAATCAGGGCTACCAGGGTTTCCCATTTGGGGGTGCTGGAAGACAGCACGGTGCCTCCCCGCACTCCGGGGGCAGGGTGCTGATAGCGAGTCGTGCCTAACAGGCTCCCGGGGGGTGTGAGGCAGGGGGCGTGCCTCCAGGACTCCCAGCAGATGCTAAAGAAAAGAGCACGGGTGCCTCCCGGGCTCCCGGCTTTTGTGCTGAGGCGGAGTCAGTGCCCCCCGGGCTCCCGCAGGCAGCTGAGGGCAAAGCACAGTTCCTCCCGGGCTCGGGCAGGGTGCTCAGAGCAGAGTCAGTGCCTCTCAGGCCCCGCAGGGTGTGAGAGTAGAGTCAGGGCTACCAGGCTCCCGGGTTGAGTGTGAGAGCGGGAGCATGGCCTAAAAAGTCGAATTTAGTCCAAAAGGCCTTTGCGGGAAGTTTTAATTCATTACGGGTAAACTCCATCTCTGGCCGTGGTCTGAAAACTGCGGATCGGTTTGCTCGCTATGTTGACTGATGAGGGGGGCGGGACCACTGACCTAGACCAGTGGTCGGAAAATCTTTAGTAAAACAGGGCAAATTATCAACAGTCCCAACGGCTGAAATTTCTTTTGAGAGCCAAATTTTTTAACTTCAACTATATGGGGTGGGTACATTGATTAGGGAATTTTCCTAAGCTGGCCTTTGCAAAAAAAATGGAGGGGCCAAAAGAGCCGCACGGGTGCGAGCCAAGTTTTCTGACCACTAAACCTAGACTCTGGTTTCCAATAATTACCGGCTGTTGTTCCTTGTGACTTGTGGTGAAGTCCTTGTGCATTTTTAAACCCCAAAACACCCTGTAAAAACCAGTTTTGGGGGTGTGAGCGCGCCCTTGGGACATGTCTGGAATTGCGTTTCTGTTTAACCCTTTGCCTCGTTGTTTTTTTTGGGTTCCTTTCTTCAAATTGCTAACTTGTGAGTCACACTCGATATACGGGGGTGCAAAAGGTTAAACTTTTATTTCAGCCATCCCCCGCAAAACTCATTTAAATGACTAGCCACAGAGGAACCCCTCTAAATGGAGCAATTGAAATTACCCGTAGGGATAACCGTGACCCCCAAAAGTTTAAATTTTTTCATCCAAAATACTTAAAGGGGCAAATTTCCTATAAACCTGGGCCCTTCTCCTGCACAACCTTCTGGAATGGGAAGTTACGCTGATTGCTCCTTACCGCCCAGTCTCTGGGGGGATTCAATGTTGCCCGTTGTCCCAGGATTGCCCTTCGCAGGTGGCCAGAGACCCTCCTTTACACCCCCTTCCTGTGAGAGGCACGTTTGCATTGAGTCTTCATCTCTCGCCAGTCCTCCTCTTGAACCTTTTTTTTAAAAAAATATTTTATTGTTTTTACAGAGAGGAAGAGAGAGGGATAGAGAGTTTGGAAACATCGATCAGTCCCTCCTGTTACCGCTCCCCCCACCCAAAATGGGGATGTGCCCGAAACCAAGGCAAATTCCCCTGGCGGAATGAACCCTGGACCCTTGAGTCTGCAGGCGATGCTCTATCCACTGAGCAATCCGGTTTCGGCCTCCTTGAACCCTTTTACGGACGCGAGTGCTTAACACTTTGCTTAACCAGCAGTACAAATGCCCGGGAAATTCAGTGACCCTCCAGGCTCCAGAGATGCCCCCGGAAAGTAACCAGAACCGGGGACGTAGCCAAGGCCCCCGGGGACCTCTGAACCCCCCCCCCCCCGCAAGGGAGATCGGGGAGCTGGGGTGACCCCTCTGCAGGGGGGGATCAAACCCAGGAACCTAGAGCAAATGAGTGTTAAACCCATAAGTTAACAGATTTAACAGCCACAGCCAAGGAGTCTTTCTTTCCGGGGCACGAGATTACACGTGGGTGCGCCAGGCCAGTGAGGTTCAGTGGTTGGCTTTGACTAGGAACCGGAAGGTCACGGTCTGATTCCTGGTTTGAAGCTCCATCCGGGGGTTGTGGGGGTTACCAGGAGGCAGCCGGTCATTTATTCTCATCATGGAAGTATCTTTCTATCCCTCTCCCTCCCTTAAATCAATTTTTTTTAATGTTTTTTCAAAAGGTAAAGGGCAGTGGCAGCTGTGCCAGCTTGCAGGCTTCGGGTAGGGGTCCGGCCCTGTAGGGTGGGGCAGCGGCAGGGGGCAATTCAGGAGGCTGAGAAATTGCTGTCTTTTGGGGAGGACCGTGCCTGGGGGCCCCTGACTTGGGTGCAGGTTCACAGGCTGAGGTGAGGGTTCAAGCGAGCGCCCGGGGTCCCCCCTGGAGCCTTGGATTGCCAGCTCCTAATCTCTTGTGGTTCGGAGGTCCTGGGAGCCTTGGTACGTCCGGTTTGGTTACTTTCGGGGTGATTAACCCGCTCCTTTGGGAACACCGGGCTGGTGTGGGAGGGAAGCCTTTATGTGCAGCGCCTGGGCGTGGGATCGCCTGCTCTTTGTCCCTTCCATGCAATGAATGCAATGGAATAACTGCGGGAGCTGCTGGGGGCAGGGAGAAGGCGGGTTTCGGGGGGGACAGGATGGAGCACCCAATCTCAGGCCCGCTCGCTGATTGCTTGTTTTCCGACCTGGTGGTGCCTAAGGAACTCTGGAAGGGGCAAGGGGGCCTGTGCTAGCCGGGTTTCGGGGCGGGGGGGGGGGGGGGGGGGGGCGGGACTGGTTGCAAGTGCTGGGTTCATGTTTCAGGTGGAGTAGGTCGTGGACTTAAAATTTCCCGAGGAGAATGTGCTGGTATGGGGGAGTTGGGGAGCAGAAGGTGGGGACACCGTCCCAGGGGCGGGGACCTGTGGGGTTCCAGAGGCCCCTCTGGGCCCTGAGCGAGGGCGTCACCCCTTCATTTAACTAGCCTGTGGCTTGAGACAGGATGGGAATGTGGTTTCGCCTTTAAGATAAAAGTTAAAACGCCCTTGCAGGTTTGCTTGGCAGATAGAGCATTGGCCTGGGGGACTGGTCCTGGGTTCAATTCCGACAAGGGCACATTTCCCGGGTTGCAGGTCCCTCCCCAGTGCGGAGCAGCAGGAGCAGCGATGAAAGATTGTCTGTTTCTATAATGTTTCTTCTCTCTCCCCCTCTCCTTCCTCTCTGGAAATTTCATATGGATAAGGTAACTTAAAAGGTGTGCTTTAAATTTTACATAAATAAATGAAATGGAAGGCCCCATTGACAACTGTGTGTTAAGTGAGAAGGTCCTCCTTGGGCCTCCAGCCCGATGTTTTGGGCACCGGCTCGGCTCCAAAGGGACGTCCCCCCGGCCAGGCCTCAGCGCCAGCCCCACAGGTCACTCAGGGCACGCCTGGCTGCATGGAGGGCTCCCCTAGCCTTTGAAGGGGCCGAGCCCCATCTCGCTCTGAAAAAGCAGTCCCGTCCATTCCCCACCCCTGACCCTGCGGCAGCAGCAGGTGTGGCCAAGGATGGACTGTTTGGGCCCCCCAGGATGCCCCAAAACTACCTGTGTTCAAAGGGTTTGCGGCTCCCCACCTCTTTTTTCCTCCCTGCCCCCCTAGCCCTTGCACTAGGCGGGGGCCACCCCCCAAAAGGGGGCACGGAAAGGCAGGCAGGAGGAGGTGAGCCCCCTACCCTCCCTGCTTCCATTGTAGGCCTCAATTTCCCTTTTTCACATGGGGCGCTACTCCAAGGACCTACCCTTTCCCCACTCCACCCCTGTCCTCCCAGATAGGTACGGATCCTGTACAAATTCCTTTCCTTTTTCCCATTTCGTGTTTTTTTTTTTTTACTGGATGGATAGGAGAATTAAGGCCACACCCTGACCAGGGAAGGGATCGTCTTAAAAGGGTATTTTCTAGCTGTCCCGGGTTTTAATTTCATGGGATTTTATAATAAGGAAAAAGGATTTTTTCAAGAGAAACACCCCAAAAGTGCTTTATTCAAAGTAATGTCAATGCTAGCTACACATTTCCCCCATCTTTCGTATTTGTGGTTACGTCCCAAAATTAAACTTTTCTTGTTTTGGGAAGACATTCAGAGACCCAATTTTCATTTTCATAGTTTTGAATGTTCTCGGAAAGTGCATTTCCCATTGATTGGAACAGTGGTTCTAAAGAGGAAAGTCTGGTGATATGGTGAGTGGGTTTTTTACTTCACAGGCAAGATCTTTTCTTGGGTCTCTAACTGGTGTTGAGTGTGTGATGGTGCGTAAAATGAGCTTAATACTTGCCATGTCTTCTGGCCCATTTGGTTGTTTATGATAAAAACGTAGTTCAAAATTGTTTGTGTTTGGGGATCAGAATTAAGGGTTAAACCGGGTTTTTTTAGAAGCTCATAATACACCACACTCTCCTGATCCCACCAAACGCGGATTGTCTTCTTTCCAAGCGATTTGCCCTTGCATCAATGTTGATGGTTGACTGGATCAACCGGGATTTTGTGCATTTGGGATTCTCAAAATAAGTCCACATTTCATTGCCGTCACAAATTGAGGCAAAAAAAGATTTCATGCTGTGAAGCACTTTACTGATGACTTTTCGGTTTTCCATTTGTTTTTTGTTCAGTTGATGTGGCCCCCTTTTTCTTTCCTTTAAAATTTTTCCCATTGCTTAAAAACGATGGAAAATTGTTGTGGAGCAAGGTTAATCTTTTTGCTTTTTTTTTTTGAGTTTGGCAGCACCTTTAAAAAATAAGTTGTAATGGTTGGTCTTCAACTTTTTCGGTTGACCGGGGAATTCTTTTTTTTTCACATTTAAATCATCATTTTAAAAAGCTTTAAAAACCAGCTTCACAGTATTTGAATGGAGCATGTTAACCATAGTCCGGAAATATTCCCGAGAATTTTCTTCAAAATTTAAAATAAAAGAATTAAAATTCCCACAAATGTTTTTTTTTTTTTTTTTGGCACAATTTGATATTTTTAAGTTTAAAAAAACTATGATGTTAACACCTTCAGAAAATGGACATATGGGCTTTGAAGCTGTCAATTTCAACAAAAAAGAAAAAATCAAATCACATATATCAACATAGTGTAACTCCATCTATTGAAAAAAATCCGCATTATTAAGCCACACCCAGTGTCCTTGACTGGGAATAAAGGAGAAATTTAACCCGAGGCTTTTGGGGCTGTGGTTTCAAAGCTCCAAAAAACTGACCTAACCATCCGGGCTATAATACTTTCTTAGTGTGTCAGAGGAGTGGTCATTTCAGTATTTCTCTTTTGTTCCCCGCAGGTGATGCGGAGGATTCCACATTTATCTCCAAAAAGCCCTGAGTCCCCCTTCGGGAAATATGGAATTGATTTTGGGGTTCCTGAGGACCAGCGGTTACTATGCCTTTCCCGGGACAACGGTCTGCTTGTCCCAGGGGGACAGGCTTTTTGTCTGCTGGAATGCAAACCCCTCTCTAGCTGTCTCCTTCCCCGCCTCGCCCCCCCCCCGTCAGCCCACCATGGAAAGTTGTACCAACCACCCTCTTTAGAGTAGCTCCACCTCCCCACCCCCCCCCCCCAACCAGGAAGCTGGCACTGTTTCTTGTGCTCCCGCACAGGGACTCTCCTCTTTTCCCCCAAAGGGACTCACCTCTTGCGCCCGCAGCTTTTTGTTGCTATACGGGGTGCTGGGTCAGCCTCTTCTGGGAGATTGGTTTTCCAGGGAAGCATAGCTGTCAACCCCAGGGAAAAGTAGTCTTTTTTTTCCAGTGATGTCCACCTTTGGAAAAAAAAAAAAGGGACCATTACCTGCGTATTGCAATGTTGATTTTTCGGGTTTCCACCTACTGCAGCGAGTAATAGTATCTGCACTACCCTTTCCCGATGTGCAGCTGCTGTGATCCGGTCTACTTTTCCAGTTTGTTTCATTTCCCATCACATGGGTAGGTTTTTAAAAACAGAGTAGGGAGGTATGAGCTTAGGTGGAGTGGGGGAGCAGAAGCATCTCGGACGTAGGGGTTTGCCTTGGGGGCAAAGTGGAGTCTTTTACTTTTTTCCGAAGCTTCTGTGTTTTTACACACATGGATATTTTTGTTTTCCACAGGACTCAGTTTTTTTCCCGTAAAAACGTGAGTTTCCAGTCCTTAGGTTTATGTCGCCCTTTGTTTCTTTGGCTTTTGCACAAGACAAGATTTTTGTTCCTAAAAAGCATCCCTACTTTTCCCATTGTACGCTGAGGTGGGGTCATGGATGCTTTGGCTTTGCCCTGTTTTGTGGTTTTACGGGTGACTGCTGTGGGTTGTGGGCCCTCAGGATCAGGCCGAGGCAATTTTTAAATGTGTTTCACATTCTTATTATTATTTTTTTTTTGGAGTTGGTACTGGAGTATGTCTGATTCCTAGGGATGTATGGTATCGTTTCGATTGTGGTGTTTCCCAGGGCTGAGGTCCGTGGGGGTAGCCCCCCTATGTGGAATTCGCCCTGTAGTGCATGATTCCTCATAAACTGTCTGAAAGAGGCCACTGTCTGGCGAGCTGGTTTGCTAGGTTTATGGGAGTCCCCTTTGTCACAAACTCACTTATGACCCGACGAATTACCTAGGGGGCAAGAGGTCCCTCCTAATTTGTCCCCCTCACTCCTTCACCAGGGTTTGTAAGTTGCCTAAGGGCCCCCCCGGGTCGCCGGGAGGGGCAACTCCCCTTCCCCCCTTTCTAAACCGCTTGTTCAGCTAAAATTTTTGTCCTGATTCCCGCCCTCACTCTGTGAATTCATTGCATTGATCAGCCAAATAGCCCGCCACCCACATGTCCCTCCGGGAATGCCTCCCCTCGGGTTCCTACCCCTTGTGTCAGTTGCGCCCGTCCATCATCTCACAGTGAGGCTGATTAATTGAATTCTGCTTCTCAGAAGAAGGGAATGTGGTGCTCCAAGAGATAACCCCACCGGTTTCACGCCTGTGGTGCTGGGCAGACGGCAGGGTGCAATGGGCCCCTTGGGGGGCCCGAGCGAGTCCCAGTCCACATGGTGCTCCGGTGAGCTGTTTGGAATCCTCCCGCTGCTGTGAGAGTAAAGGTGAGTAAGGTCTTTGTTTCTGCTCCCCCTGTGTTTCTGAGTGGTGCTTGCAGTGTTTTTTGAACTCTGCCGGAGGGTAAAATTACTGATTTGTGCCCCCCGGGGAAAGGAGGGGAGTTGAGGCTACTTATCTTTTCTCCTCAAAAAAAACTGCGTAAACGGGCCCCACAGGATTTTTTTAAAGCCAGATTCGGGTTTTGTGGGACAGGGTTGGTGGAAAGGCAAGAAAATTGGGTCAACAGGGATGATGGGCATTCCCTTATCTTGGGGGAGGGGGAACTGCTTTGCTTGCCCTCCCTGATGTTGGGCCATTACCTTGATTGTCTTGACAAAGGGCGAGTCCCCCGGCCTTTGTTCTGCACTCGGGCCCCAAAAAGAGGAAGTCACCACTTCCCCGGATTCTTGAGTTAGGTAGACTCTGCTGCCAGAAATTGCTCAGCTCACCCCCTGAAGGGGTTTAGATGCGAAAGTCACAAGGCAGGCCCCTGTCCTAATACGGCATGTGAAACCGCACGTTTTTACCCCCCTGTGCATCCTTCGGGGAGCAGTGACCTGTTCTCCCTGTCCTGCCTGACTTTTGGTACGCGCCTGAAGAGTTTGGGGCCCCGCTGTGGGATTGCCAGTTCCCTTTTAAACAAAAGTCCTGCCTGCTTCCTGGGTGAGTTCACAGGGAAAACCCGTCTGGAAAGGTCCATTGTGGGGTGTGATTTGAATGTTTGGCCCTTTTTGAGTGCCCTTGGACAAGTTTGGCAGCTTGCTGTGCTTTCCCCTTTTTTCGCTGCGACTTTTTCGTGCCAGGGTCTGTCCCCCCCCTTCCCCCGAGCTTGTTTTTCAGCTTGTGCGGCCTCTGCCTTCTTTGGGGTCCCGAGTGCCTTTTGCTCGCTTAGTCCTTTTTCCCTTTTCCCCGTGGTTTCCCTTTACAAAGCAACCTTCCTTCAGAAAATAAAGCCTTTTCTTTTCTTTCCCTTTTTACTGCGCATTTGATTTTTTTACTTGTGCCCCTTGGGGCTATGTTAAAATTGATGGGTTGTCTTTTCGCCTTGCATCCTGGCATGGGCTCTGCTGCCACCTGTGGTATTCTTGGAATGGCATGCCCTTTCACTAAAGGTTTGTGCCTGCATGGTACGTGATGGGCAACCTTTTGAGCTTGGTGTGTCAACTTTGCCAAAAAACTGAGCATAATCGGGTTTTGTGTGTCACTTTGAAAGGGAAAAAAATAACCAAGCTAGTCGAAATGTTCATCCCAGGGAGCAAAAAGTTTCATCCTCGGCATGCGGCCGCGTTTTCTCGGGAAAAGGTAAGTGTCAGTGCTGACACGCGTGTAAAAGGTTTGCCATCCCCTGGTTAGGTTTGGTGTTTTTTGGGTTTTTATTTTGTTTTCTTTTACGTTTAGCCTTGGAGAGTCTTTCGAGGTGTGGCGATTTGGGAAGCTCCTTTTCTGTGATGGATCTCTGCTCCAACCGGTAAGTTTATTTTGGGGAGCAGTTTTCTTTCTTTCAATTTGGAGGTTTGCCCGGTACTTGTAGGCAAACAATGTGTAGGAGTGGGAGTTTGGAAGTACTGTGCGTAGTTTAGGGCTCATTTTTCTTTCCTTGTGCCATTTGGGTTTTGCCCGATGCAATGTTTCTTTTTGCTTTCCCGGGGTTCCTTTCATTTCAGGGGCACTTTCGCCCTTGTGTAAATTTGGGTTCTTGAAACCCCCAGTTACCTTTGCTATATGGCGCCTGTTAATGTTGGGTGGTTTGGCTTACATGACAGTTTTCGCTTTTCAACGAATTTTTCCAGGTTACTTTTCCCCCATAATGTTTTGTTGGCATTGTCTGGAGACGTTCGGTTTTTTGCTCCACATTCCTTATGTTTACACTTTCAGGGTACTTTTCGGTGTTTCTCTTCAGTTATACACGCTGTGGTTTTGGGCAGCCGCAGTTTCTGTATCGGGTGTCAGACCGCATTCTTCTTTGACCTTGCAGTGCTTGCAAAACGACCTTTGTTCTCTGGTTAGTTCTTGTTTTTCCCTCCTGCATTGTCAGGTTTAAATACTTTTTGTCGACACATTTCTGTGGGGTAGGGTTTTCCGAAAATTTTTTTTGAAACCAAAAACAGTTGTTGCAACTGGGATTTCTTGACTGTCAGTGCTGTTTGTTGAAAATGCCCTCCCTTGCTTTTCATTGCAGTTTTCCATGTGTTCTCCCGAAAAATTTACTTGTAGTTGTTTTGAGGGGGATTTATTTCACTGTGCTTC
>JAJQQW010001772.1:37500-52500 GCA_025583905.1 Ia io | reverse complement strand
GGGGGGGGGGGGGGGGGGGGGGGGGGGGGGGGGGGGGGGGGGGGGGGGGGGGGGGGGGGGGGGGGGGGGGGGGGGGGGGGGGGGGGGGGGGGGGGGGGGGGGGGGGGGGGGGGGGGGGGGGGGGGGGGGGGGGGGGGGGGGGGGGGGGGGGGGGGGGGGGGGGGGGGGGGGGGGGGGGGGGGGGGGGGGGGGGGGGGGGGGGGGGGGGGGGGGGGGGGGGGGGGGGGGGGGGGGGGGGGGGGGGGGGGGGGGGGGGGGGGGGGGGGGGGGGGGGGGGGGGGGGGGGGGGGGGGGGGGGGGGGGGGGGGGGGGGGGGGGGGGGGGGGGGGGGGGGGGGGGGGGGGGGGGGGGGGGGGGGGGGGGGGGGGGGGGGGGGGGGGGGGGGGGGGGGGGGGGGGGGGGGGGGGGGGGGGGGGGGGGGGGGGGGGGGGGGGGGGGGGGGGGGGGGGGGGGGGGGGGGGGGGGGGGGGGGGGGGGGGGGGGGGGGGGGGGGGGGGGGGGGGGGGGGGGGGGGGGGGGGGGGGGGGGGGGGGGGGGGGGGGGGGGGGGGGGGGGGGGGGGGGGGGGGGGGGGGGGGGGGGGGGGGGGGGGGGGGGGGGGGGGGGGGGGGGGGGGGGGGGGGGGGGGGGGGGGGGGGGGGGGGGGGGGGGGGGGGGGGGGGGGGGGGGGGGGGGGGGGGGGGGGGGGGGGGGGGGGGGGGGGGGGGGGGGGGGGGGGGGGGGGGGGGGGGGGGGGGGGGGGGGGGGGGGGGGGGGGGGGGGGGGGGGGGGGGGGGGGGGGGGGGGGGGGGGGGGGGGGGGGGGGGGGGGGGGGGGGGGGGGGGGGGGGGGGGGGGGGGGGGGGGGGGGGGGGGGGGGGGGGGGGGGGGGGGGGGGGGGGGGGGGGGGGGGGGGGGGGGGGGGGGGGGGGGGGGGGGGGGGGGGGGGGGGGGGGGGGGGGGGGGGGGGGGGGGGGGGGGGGGGGGGGGGGGGGGGGGGGGGGGGGGGGGGGGGGGGGGGGGGGGGGGGGGGGGGGGGGGGGGGGGGGGGGGGGGGGGGGGGGGGGGGGGGGGGGGGGGGGGGGGGGGGGGGGGGGGGGGGGGGGGGGGGGGGGGGGGGGGGGGGGGGGGGGGGGGGGGGGGGGGGGGGGGGGGGGGGGGGGGGGGGGGGGGGGGGGGGGGGGGGGGGGGGGGGGGGGGGGGGGGGGGGGGGGGGGGGGGGGGGGGGGGGGGGGGGGGGGGGGGGGGGGGGGGGGGGGGGGGGGGGGGGGGGGGGGGGGGGGGGGGGGGGGGGGGGGGGGGGGGGGGGGGGGGGGGGGGGGGGGGGGGGGGGGGGGGGGGGGGGGGGGGGGGGGGGGGGGGGGGGGGGGGGGGGGGGGGGGGGGGGGGGGGGGGGGGGGGGGGGGGGGGGGGGGGGGGGGGGGGGGGGGGGGGGGGGGGGGGGGGGGGGGGGGGGGGGGGGGGGGGGGGGGGGGGGGGGGGGGGGGGGGGGGGGGGGGGGGGGGGGGGGGGGGGGGGGGGGGGGGGGGGGGGGGGGGGGGGGGGGGGGGGGGGGGGGGGGGGGGGGGGGGGGGGGGGGGGGGGGGGGGGGGGGGGGGGGGGGGGGGGGGGGGGGGGGGGGGGGGGGGGGGGGGGGGGGGGGGGGGGGGGGGGGGGGGGGGGGGGGGGGGGGGGGGGGGGGGGGGGGGGGGGGGGGGGGGGGGGGGGGGGGGGGGGGGGGGGGGGGGGGGGGGGGGGGGGGGGGGGGGGGGGGGGGGGGGGGGGGGGGGGGGGGGGGGGGGGGGGGGGGGGGGGGGGGGGGGGGGGGGGGGGGGGGGGGGGGGGGGGGGGGGGGGGGGGGGGGGGGGGGGGGGGGGGGGGGGGGGGGGGGGGGGGGGGGGGGGGGGGGGGGGGGGGGGGGGGGGGGGGGGGGGGGGGGGGGGGGGGGGGGGGGGGGGGGGGGGGGGGGGGGGGGGGGGGGGGGGGGGGGGGGGGGGGGGGGGGGGGGGGGGGGGGGGGGGGGGGGGGGGGGGGGGGGGGGGGGGGGGGGGGGGGGGGGGGGGGGGGGGGGGGGGGGGGGGGGGGGGGGGGGGGGGGGGGGGGGGGGGGGGGGGGGGGGGGGGGGGGGGGGGGGGGGGGGGGGGGGGGGGGGGGGGGGGGGGGGGGGGGGGGGGGGGGGGGGGGGGGGGGGGGGGGGGGGGGGGGGGGGGGGGGGGGGGGGGGGGGGGGGGGGGGGGGGGGGGGGGGGGGGGGGGGGGGGGGGGGGGGGGGGGGGGGGGGGGGGGGGGGGGGGGGGGGGGGGGGGGGGGGGGGGGGGGGGGGGGGGGGGGGGGGGGGGGGGGGGGGGGGGGGGGGGGGGGGGGGGGGGGGGGGGGGGGGGGGGGGGGGGGGGGGGGGGGGGGGGGGGGGGGGGGGGGGGGGGGGGGGGGGGGGGGGGGGGGGGGGGGGGGGGGGGGGGGGGGGGGGGGGGGGGGGGGGGGGGGGGGGGGGGGGGGGGGGGGGGGGGGGGGGGGGGGGGGGGGGGGGGGGGGGGGGGGGGGGGGGGGGGGGGGGGGGGGGGGGGGGGGGGGGGGGGGGGGGGGGGGGGGGGGGGGGGGGGGGGGGGGTGGGGGGGGGGGGGGGGGGGGGGGGGGGGGGGGGGGGGGGGGGGGGGGGGGGGGGGGGGGGGGGGGGGGGGGGGGGGGGGGGGGGGGGGGGGGGGGGGGGGGGGGGGGGGGGGGGGGGGGGGGGGGGGGGGGGGGGGGGGGGGGGGGGGGGGGGGGGGGGGGGGGGGGGGGGGGGGGGGGGGGGGGGGGGGGGGGGGGGGGGGGGGGGGGGGGGGGGGGGGGGGGGGGGGGGGGGGGGGGGGGGGGGGGGGGGGGGGGGGGGGGGGGGGGGGGGGGGGGGGGGGGGGGGGGGGGGGGGGGGGGGGGGGGGGGGGGGGGGGGGGGGGGGGGGGGGGGGGGGGGGGGGGGGGGGGGGGGGGGGGGGGGGGGGGGGGGGGGGGGGGGGGGGGGGGGGGGGGGGGGGGGGGGGGGGGGGGGGGGGGGGGGGGGGGGGGGGGGGGGGGGGGGGGGGGGGGGGGGGGGGGGGGGGGGGGGGGGGGGGGGGGGGGGGGGGGGGGGGGGGGGGGGGGGGGGGGGGGGGGGGGGGGGGGGGGGGGGGGGGGGGGGGGGGGGGGGGGGGGGGGGGGGGGGGGGGGGGGGGGGGGGGGGGGGGGGGGGGGGGGGGGGGGGGGGGGGGGGGGGGGGGGGGGGGGGGGGGGGGGGGGGGGGGGGGGGGGGGGGGGGGGGGGGGGGGGGGGGGGGGGGGGGGGGGGGGGGGGGGGGGGGGGGGGGGGGGGGGGGGGGGGGGGGGGGGGGGGGGGGGGGGGGGGGGGGGGGGGGGGGGGGGGGGGGGGGGGGGGGGGGGGGGGGGGGGGGGGGGGGGGGGGGGGGGGGGGGGGGGGGGGGGGGGGGGGGGGGGGGGGGGGGGGGGGGGGGGGGGGGGGGGGGGGGGGGGGGGGGGGGGGGGGGGGGGGGGGGGGGGGGGGGGGGGGGGGGGGGGGGGGGGGGGGGGGGGGGGGGGGGGGGGGGGGGGGGGGGGGGGGGGGGGGGGGGGGGGGGGGGGGGGGGGGGGGGGGGGGGGGGGGGGGGGGGGGGGGGGGGGGGGGGGGGGGGGGGGGGGGGGGGGGGGGGGGGGGGGGGGGGGGGGGGGGGGGGGGGGGGGGGGGGGGGGGGGGGGGGGGGGGGGGGGGGGGGGGGGGGGGGGGGGGGGGGGGGGGGGGGGGGGGGGGGGGGGGGGGGGGGGGGGGGGGGGGGGGGGGGGGGGGGGGGGGGGGGGGGGGGGGGGGGGGGGGGGGGGGGGGGGGGGGGGGGGGGGGGGGGGGGGGGGGGGGGGGGGGGGGGGGGGGGGGGGGGGGGGGGGGGGGGGGGGGGGGGGGGGGGGGGGGGGGGGGGGGGGGGGGGGGGGGGGGGGGGGGGGGGGGGGGGGGGGGGGGGGGGGGGGGGGGGGGGGGGGGGGGGGGGGGGGGGGGGGGGGGGGGGGGGGGGGGGGGGGGGGGGGGGGGGGGGGGGGGGGGGGGGGGGGGGGGGGGGGGGGGGGGGGGGGGGGGGGGGGGGGGGGGGGGGGGGGGGGGGGGGGGGGGGGGGGGGGGGGGGGGGGGGGGGGGGGGGGGGGGGGGGGGGGGGGGGGGGGGGGGGGGGGGGGGGGGGGGGGGGGGGGGGGGGGGGGGGGGGGGGGGGGGGGGGGGGGGGGGGGGGGGGGGGGGGGGGGGGGGGGGGGGGGGGGGGGGGGGGGGGGGGGGGGGGGGGGGGGGGGGGGGGGGGGGGGGGGGGGGGGGGGGGGGGGGGGGGGGGGGGGGGGGGGGGGGGGGGGGGGGGGGGGGGGGGGGGGGGGGGGGGGGGGGGGGGGGGGGGGGGGGGGGGGGGGGGGGGGGGGGGGGGGGGGGGGGGGGGGGGGGGGGGGGGGGGGGGGGGGGGGGGGGGGGGGGGGGGGGGGGGGGGGGGGGGGGGGGGGGGGGGGGGGGGGGGGGGGGGGGGGGGGGGGGGGGGGGGGGGGGGGGGGGGGGGGGGGGGGGGGGGGGGGGGGGGGGGGGGGGGGGGGGGGGGGGGGGGGGGGGGGGGGGGGGGGGGGGGGGGGGGGGGGGGGGGGGGGGGGGGGGGGGGGGGGGGGGGGGGGGGGGGGGGGGGGGGGGGGGGGGGGGGGGGGGGGGGGGGGGGGGGGGGGGGGGGGGGGGGGGGGGGGGGGGGGGGGGGGGGGGGGGGGGGGGGGGGGGGGGGGGGGGGGGGGGGGGGGGGGGGGGGGGGGGGGGGGGGGGGGGGGGGGGGGGGGGGGGGGGGGGGGGGGGGGGGGGGGGGGGGGGGGGGGGGGGGGGGGGGGGGGGGGGGGGGGGGGGGGGGGGGGGGGGGGGGGGGGGGGGGGGGGGGGGGGGGGGGGGGGGGGGGGGGGGGGGGGGGGGGGGGGGGGGGGGGGGGGGGGGGGGGGGGGGGGGGGGGGGGGGGGGGGGGGGGGGGGGGGGGGGGGGGGGGGGGGGGGGGGGGGGGGGGGGGGGGGGGGGGGGGGGGGGGGGGGGGGGGGGGGGGGGGGGGGGGGGGGGGGGGGGGGGGGGGGGGGGGGGGGGGGGGGGGGGGGGGGGGGGGGGGGGGGGGGGGGGGGGGGGGGGGGGGGGGGGGGGGGGGGGGGGGGGGGGGGGGGGGGGGGGGGGGGGGGGGGGGGGGGGGGGGGGGGGGGGGGGGGGGGGGGGGGGGGGGGGGGGGGGGGGGGGGGGGGGGGGGGGGGGGGGGGGGGGGGGGGGGGGGGGGGGGGGGGGGGGGGGGGGGGGGGGGGGGGGGGGGGGGGGGGGGGGGGGGGGGGGGGGGGGGGGGGGGGGGGGGGGGGGGGGGGGGGGGGGGGGGGGGGGGGGGGGGGGGGGGGGGGGGGGGGGGGGGGGGGGGGGGGGGGGGGGGGGGGGGGGGGGGGGGGGGGGGGGGGGGGGGGGGGGGGGGGGGGGGGGGGGGGGGGGGGGGGGGGGGGGGGGGGGGGGGGGGGGGGGGGGGGGGGGGGGGGGGGGGGGGGGGGGGGGGGGGGGGGGGGGGGGGGGGGGGGGGGGGGGGGGGGGGGGGGGGGGGGGGGGGGGGGGGGGGGGGGGGGGGGGGGGGGGGGGGGGGGGGGGGGGGGGGGGGGGGGGGGGGGGGGGGGGGGGGGGGGGGGGGGGGGGGGGGGGGGGGGGGGGGGGGGGGGGGGGGGGGGGGGGGGGGGGGGGGGGGGGGGGGGGGGGGGGGGGGGGGGGGGGGGGGGGGGGGGGGGGGGGGGGGGGGGGGGGGGGGGGGGGGGGGGGGGGGGGGGGGGGGGGGGGGGGGGGGGGGGGGGGGGGGGGGGGGGGGGGGGGGGGGGGGGGGGGGGGGGGGGGGGGGGGGGGGGGGGGGGGGGGGGGGGGGGGGGGGGGGGGGGGGGGGGGGGGGGGGGGGGGGGGGGGGGGGGGGGGGGGGGGGGGGGGGGGGGGGGGGGGGGGGGGGGGGGGGGGGGGGGGGGGGGGGGGGGGGGGGGGGGGGGGGGGGGGGGGGGGGGGGGGGGGGGGGGGGGGGGGGGGGGGGGGGGGGGGGGGGGGGGGGGGGGGGGGGGGGGGGGGGGGGGGGGGGGGGGGGGGGGGGGGGGGGGGGGGGGGGGGGGGGGGGGGGGGGGGGGGGGGGGGGGGGGGGGGGGGGGGGGGGGGGGGGGGGGGGGGGGGGGGGGGGGGGGGGGGGGGGGGGGGGGGGGGGGGGGGGGGGGGGGGGGGGGGGGGGGGGGGGGGGGGGGGGGGGGGGGGGGGGGGGGGGGGGGGGGGGGGGGGGGGGGGGGGGGGGGGGGGGGGGGGGGGGGGGGGGGGGGGGGGGGGGGGGGGGGGGGGGGGGGGGGGGGGGGGGGGGGGGGGGGGGGGGGGGGGGGGGGGGGGGGGGGGGGGGGGGGGGGGGGGGGGGGGGGGGGGGGGGGGGGGGGGGGGGGGGGGGGGGGGGGGGGGGGGGGGGGGGGGGGGGGGGGGGGGGGGGGGGGGGGGGGGGGGGGGGGGGGGGGGGGGGGGGGGGGGGGGGGGGGGGGGGGGGGGGGGGGGGGGGGGGGGGGGGGGGGGGGGGGGGGGGGGGGGGGGGGGGGGGGGGGGGGGGGGGGGGGGGGGGGGGGGGGGGGGGGGGGGGGGGGGGGGGGGGGGGGGGGGGGGGGGGGGGGGGGGGGGGGGGGGGGGGGGGGGGGGGGGGGGGGGGGGGGGGGGGGGGGGGGGGGGGGGGGGGGGGGGGGGGGGGGGGGGGGGGGGGGGGGGGGGGGGGGGGGGGGGGGGGGGGGGGGGGGGGGGGGGGGGGGGGGGGGGGGGGGGGGGGGGGGGGGGGGGGGGGGGGGGGGGGGGGGGGGGGGGGGGGGGGGGGGGGGGGGGGGGGGGGGGGGGGGGGGGGGGGGGGGGGGGGGGGGGGGGGGGGGGGGGGGGGGGGGGGGGGGGGGGGGGGGGGGGGGGGGGGGGGGGGGGGGGGGGGGGGGGGGGGGGGGGGGGGGGGGGGGGGGGGGGGGGGGGGGGGGGGGGGGGGGGGGGGGGGGGGGGGGGGGGGGGGGGGGGGGGGGGGGGGGGGGGGGGGGGGGGGGGGGGGGGGGGGGGGGGGGGGGGGGGGGGGGGGGGGGGGGGGGGGGGGGGGGGGGGGGGGGGGGGGGGGGGGGGGGGGGGGGGGGGGGGGGGGGGGGGGGGGGGGGGGGGGGGGGGGGGGGGGGGGGGGGGGGGGGGGGGGGGGGGGGGGGGGGGGGGGGGGGGGGGGGGGGGGGGGGGGGGGGGGGGGGGGGGGGGGGGGGGGGGGGGGGGGGGGGGGGGGGGGGGGGGGGGGGGGGGGGGGGGGGGGGGGGGGGGGGGGGGGGGGGGGGGGGGGGGGGGGGGGGGGGGGGGGGGGGGGGGGGGGGGGGGGGGGGGGGGGGGGGGGGGGGGGGGGGGGGGGGGGGGGGGGGGGGGGGGGGGGGGGGGGGGGGGGGGGGGGGGGGGGGGGGGGGGGGGGGGGGGGGGGGGGGGGGGGGGGGGGGGGGGGGGGGGGGGGGGGGGGGGGGGGGGGGGGGGGGGGGGGGGGGGGGGGGGGGGGGGGGGGGGGGGGGGGGGGGGGGGGGGGGGGGGGGGGGGGGGGGGGGGGGGGGGGGGGGGGGGGGGGGGGGGGGGGGGGGGGGGGGGGGGGGGGGGGGGGGGGGGGGGGGGGGGGGGGGGGGGGGGGGGGGGGGGGGGGGGGGGGGGGGGGGGGGGGGGGGGGGGGGGGGGGGGGGGGGGGGGGGGGGGGGGGGGGGGGGGGGGGGGGGGGGGGGGGGGGGGGGGGGGGGGGGGGGGGGGGGGGGGGGGGGGGGGGGGGGGGGGGGGGGGGGGGGGGGGGGGGGGGGGGGGGGGGGGGGGGGGGGGGGGGGGGGGGGGGGGGGGGGGGGGGGGGGGGGGGGGGGGGGGGGGGGGGGGGGGGGGGGGGGGGGGGGGGGGGGGGGGGGGGGGGGGGGGGGGGGGGGGGGGGGGGGGGGGGGGGGGGGGGGGGGGGGGGGGGGGGGGGGGGGGGGGGGGGGGGGGGGGGGGGGGGGGGGGGGGGGGGGGGGGGGGGGGGGGGGGGGGGGGGGGGGGGGGGGGGGGGGGGGGGGGGGGGGGGGGGGGGGGGGGGGGGGGGGGGGGGGGGGGGGGGGGGGGGGGGGGGGGGGGGGGGGGGGGGGGGGGGGGGGGGGGGGGGGGGGGGGGGGGGGGGGGGGGGGGGGGGGGGGGGGGGGGGGGGGGGGGGGGGGGGGGGGGGGGGGGGGGGGGGGGGGGGGGGGGGGGGGGGGGGGGGGGGGGGGGGGGGGGGGGGGGGGGGGGGGGGGGGGGGGGGGGGGGGGGGGGGGGGGGGGGGGGGGGGGGGGGGGGGGGGGGGGGGGGGGGGGGGGGGGGGGGGGGGGGGGGGGGGGGGGGGGGGGGGGGGGGGGGGGGGGGGGGGGGGGGGGGGGGGGGGGGGGGGGGGGGGGGGGGGGGGGGGGGGGGGGGGGGGGGGGGGGGGGGGGGGGGGGGGGGGGGGGGGGGGGGGGGGGGGGGGGGGGGGGGGGGGGGGGGGGGGGGGGGGGGGGGGGGGGGGGGGGGGGGGGGGGGGGGGGGGGGGGGGGGGGGGGGGGGGGGGGGGGGGGGGGGGGGGGGGGGGGGGGGGGGGGGGGGGGGGGGGGGGGGGGGGGGGGGGGGGGGGGGGGGGGGGGGGGGGGGGGGGGGGGGGGGGGGGGGGGGGGGGGGGGGGGGGGGGGGGGGGGGGGGGGGGGGGGGGGGGGGGGGGGGGGGGGGGGGGGGGGGGGGGGGGGGGGGGGGGGGGGGGGGGGGGGGGGGGGGGGGGGGGGGGGGGGGGGGGGGGGGGGGGGGGGGGGGGGGGGGGGGGGGGGGGGGGGGGGGGGGGGGGGGGGGGGGGGGGGGGGGGGGGGGGGGGGGGGGGGGGGGGGGGGGGGGGGGGGGGGGGGGGGGGGGGGGGGGGGGGGGGGGGGGGGGGGGGGGGGGGGGGGGGGGGGGGGGGGGGGGGGGGGGGGGGGGGGGGGGGGGGGGGGGGGGGGGGGGGGGGGGGGGGGGGGGGGGGGGGGGGGGGGGGGGGGGGGGGGGGGGGGGGGGGGGGGGGGGGGGGGGGGGGGGGGGGGGGGGGGGGGGGGGGGGGGGGGGGGGGGGGGGGGGGGGGGGGGGGGGGGGGGGGGGGGGGGGGGGGGGGGGGGGGGGGGGGGGGGGGGGGGGGGGGGGGGGGGGGGGGGGGGGGGGGGGGGGGGGGGGGGGGGGGGGGGGGGGGGGGGGGGGGGGGGGGGGGGGGGGGGGGGGGGGGGGGGGGGGGGGGGGGGGGGGGGGGGGGGGGGGGGGGGGGGGGGGGGGGGGGGGGGGGGGGGGGGGGGGGGGGGGGGGGGGGGGGGGGGGGGGGGGGGGGGGGGGGGGGGGGGGGGGGGGGGGGGGGGGGGGGGGGGGGGGGGGGGGGGGGGGGGGGGGGGGGGGGGGGGGGGGGGGGGGGGGGGGGGGGGGGGGGGGGGGGGGGGGGGGGGGGGGGGGGGGGGGGGGGGGGGGGGGGGGGGGGGGGGGGGGGGGGGGGGGGGGGGGGGGGGGGGGGGGGGGGGGGGGGGGGGGGGGGGGGGGGGGGGGGGGGGGGGGGGGGGGGGGGGGGGGGGGGGGGGGGGGGGGGGGGGGGGGGGGGGGGGGGGGGGGGGGGGGGGGGGGGGGGGGGGGGGGGGGGGGGGGGGGGGGGGGGGGGGGGGGGGGGGGGGGGGGGGGGGGGGGGGGGGGGGGGGGGGGGGGGGGGGGGGGGGGGGGGGGGGGGGGGGGGGGGGGGGGGGGGGGGGGGGGGGGGGGGGGGGGGGGGGGGGGGGGGGGGGGGGGGGGGGGGGGGGGGGGGGGGGGGGGGGGGGGGGGGGGGGGGGGGGGGGGGGGGGGGGGGGGGGGGGGGGGGGGGGGGGGGGGGGGGGGGGGGGGGGGGGGGGGGGGGGGGGGGGGGGGGGGGGGGGGGGGGGGGGGGGGGGGGGGGGGGGGGGGGGGGGGGGGGGGGGGGGGGGGGGGGGGGGGGGGGGGGGGGGGGGGGGGGGGGGGGGGGGGGGGGGGGGGGGGGGGGGGGGGGGGGGGGGGGGGGGGGGGGGGGGGGGGGGGGGGGGGGGGGGGGGGGGGGGGGGGGGGGGGGGGGGGGGGGGGGGGGGGGGGGGGGGGGGGGGGGGGGGGGGGGGGGGGGGGGGGGGGGGGGGGGGGGGGGGGGGGGGGGGGGGGGGGGGGGGGGGGGGGGGGGGGGGGGGGGGGGGGGGGGGGGGGGGGGGGGGGGGGGGGGGGGGGGGGGGGGGGGGGGGGGGGGGGGGGGGGGGGGGGGGGGGGGGGGGGGGGGGGGGGGGGGGGGGGGGGGGGGGGGGGGGGGGGGGGGGGGGGGGGGGGGGGGGGGGGGGGGGGGGGGGGGGGGGGGGGGGGGGGGGGGGGGGGGGGGGGGGGGGGGGGGGGGGGGGGGGGGGGGGGGGGGGGGGGGGGGGGGGGGGGGGGGGGGGGGGGGGGGGGGGGGGGGGGGGGGGGGGGGGGGGGGGGGGGGGGGGGGGGGGGGGGGGGGGGGGGGGGGGGGGGGGGGGGGGGGGGGGGGGGGGGGGGGGGGGGGGGGGGGGGGGGGGGGGGGGGGGGGGGGGGGGGGGGGGGGGGGGGGGGGGGGGGGGGGGGGGGGGGGGGGGGGGGGGGGGGGGGGGGGGGGGGGGGGGGGGGGGGGGGGGGGGGGGGGGGGGGGGGGGGGGGGGGGGGGGGGGGGGGGGGGGGGGGGGGGGGGGGGGGGGGGGGGGGGGGGGGGGGGGGGGGGGGGGGGGGGGGGGGGGGGGGGGGGGGGGGGGGGGGGGGGGGGGGGGGGGGGGGGGGGGGGGGGGGGGGGGGGGGGGGGGGGGGGGGGGGGGGGGGGGGGGGGGGGGGGGGGGGGGGGGGGGGGGGGGGGGGGGGGGGGGGGGGGGGGGGGGGGGGGGGGGGGGGGGGGGGGGGGGGGGGGGGGGGGGGGGGGGGGGGGGGGGGGGGGGGGGGGGGGGGGGGGGGGGGGGGGGGGGGGGGGGGGGGGGGGGGGGGGGGGGGGGGGGGGGGGGGGGGGGGGGGGGGGGGGGGGGGGGGGGGGGGGGGGGGGGGGGGGGGGGGGGGGGGGGGGGGGGGGGGGGGGGGGGGGGGGGGGGGGGGGGGGGGGGGGGGGGGGGGGGGGGGGGGGGGGGGGGGGGGGGGGGGGGGGGGGGGGGGGGGGGGGGGGGGGGGGGGGGGGGGGGGGGGGGGGGGGGGGGGGGGGGGGGGGGGGGGGGGGGGGGGGGGGGGGGGGGGGGGGGGGGGGGGGGGGGGGGGGGGGGGGGGGGGGGGGGGGGGGGGGGGGGGGGGGGGGGGGGGGGGGGGGGGGGGGGGGGGGGGGGGGGGGGGGGGGGGGGGGGGGGGGGGGGGGGGGGGGGGGGGGGGGGGGGGGGGGGGGGGGGGGGGGGGGGGGGGGGGGGGGGGGGGGGGGGGGGGGGGGGGGGGGGGGGGGGGGGGGGGGGGGGGGGGGGGGGGGGGGGGGGGGGGGGGGGGGGGGGGGGGGGGGGGGGGGGGGGGGGGGGGGGGGGGGGGGGGGGGGGGGGGGGGGGGGGGGGGGGGGGGGGGGGGGGGGGGGGGGGGGGGGGGGGGGGGGGGGGGGGGGGGGGGGGGGGGGGGGGGGGGGGGGGGGGGGGGGGGGGGGGGGGGGGGGGGGGGGGGGGGGGGGGGGGGGGGGGGGGGGGGGGGGGGGGGGGGGGGGGGGGGGGGGGGGGGGGGGGGGGGGGGGGGGGGGGGGGGGGGGGGGGGGGGGGGGGGGGGGGGGGGGGGGGGGGGGGGGGGGGGGGGGGGGGGGGGGGGGGGGGGGGGGGGGGGGGGGGGGGGGGGGGGGGGGGGGGGGGGGGGGGGGGGGGGGGGGGGGGGGGGGGGGGGGGGGGGGGGGGGGGGGGGGGGGGGGGGGGGGGGGGGGGGGGGGGGGGGGGGGGGGGGGGGGGGGGGGGGGGGGGGGGGGGGGGGGGGGGGGGGGGGGGGGGGGGGGGGGGGGGGGGGGGGGGGGGGGGGGGGGGGGGGGGGGGGGGGGGGGGGGGGGGGGGGGGGGGGGGGGGGGGGGGGGGGGGGGGGGGGGGGGGGGGGGGGGGGGGGGGGGGGGGGGGGGGGGGGGGGGGGGGGGGGGGGGGGGGGGGGGGGGGGGGGGGGGGGGGGGGGGGGGGGGGGGGGGGGGGGGGGGGGGGGGGGGGGGGGGGGGGGGGGGGGGGGGGGGGGGGGGGGGGGGGGGGGGGGGGGGGGGGGGGGGGGGGGGGGGGGGGGGGGGGGGGGGGGGGGGGGGGGGGGGGGGGGGGGGGGGGGGGGGGGGGGGGGGGGGGGGGGGGGGGGGGGGGGGGGGGGGGGGGGGGGGGGGGGGGGGGGGGGGGGGGGGGGGGGGGGGGGGGGGGGGGGGGGGGGGGGGGGGGGGGGGGGGGGGGGGGGGGGGGGGGGGGGGGGGGGGGGGGGGGGGGGGGGGGGGGGGGGGGGGGGGGGGGGGGGGGGGGGGGGGGGGGGGGGGGGGGGGGGGGGGGGGGGGGGGGGGGGGGGGGGGGGGGGGGGGGGGGGGGGGGGGGGGGGGGGGGGGGGGGGGGGGGGGGGGGGGGGGGGGGGGGGGGGGGGGGGGGGGGGGGGGGGGGGGGGGGGGGGGGGGGGGGGGGGGGGGGGGGGGGGGGGGGGGGGGGGGGGGGGGGGGGGGGGGGGGGGGGGGGGGGGGGGGGGGGGGGGGGGGGGGGGGGGGGGGGGGGGGGGGGGGGGGGGGGGGGGGGGGGGGGGGGGGGGGGGGGGGGGGGGGGGGGGGGGGGGGGGGGGGGGGGGGGGGGGGGGGGGGGGGGGGGGGGGGGGGGGGGGGGGGGGGGGGGGGGGGGGGGGGGGGGGGGGGGGGGGGGGGGGGGGGGGGGGGGGGGGGGGGGGGGGGGGGGGGGGGGGGGGGGGGGGGGGGGGGGGGGGGGGGGGGGGGGGGGGGGGGGGGGGGGGGGGGGGGGGGGGGGGGGGGGGGGGGGGGGGGGGGGGGGGGGGGGGGGGGGGGGGGGGGGGGGGGGGGGGGGGGGGGGGGGGGGGGGGGGGGGGGGGGGGGGGGGGGGGGGGGGGGGGGGGGGGGGGGGGGGGGGGGGGGGGGGGGGGGGGGGGGGGGGGGGGGGGGGGGGGGGGGGGGGGGGGGGGGGGGGGGGGGGGGGGGGGGGGGGGGGGGGGGGGGGGGGGGGGGGGGGGGGGGGGGGGGGGGGGGGGGGGGGGGGGGGGGGGGGGGGGGGGGGGGGGGGGGGGGGGGGGGGGGGGGGGGGGGGGGGGGGGGGGGGGGGGGGGGGGGGGGGGGGGGGGGGGGGGGGGGGGGGGGGGGGGGGGGGGGGGGGGGGGGGGGGGGGGGGGGGGGGGGGGGGGGGGGGGGGGGGGGGGGGGGGGGGGGGGGGGGGGGGGGGGGGGGGGGGGGGGGGGGGGGGGGGGGGGGGGGGGGGGGGGGGGGGGGGGGGGGGGGGGGGGGGGGGGGGGGGGGGGGGGGGGGGGGGGGGGGGGGGGGGGGGGGGGGGGGGGGGGGGGGGGGGGGGGGGGGGGGGGGGGGGGGGGGGGGGGGGGGGGGGGGGGGGGGGGGGGGGGGGGGGGGGGGGGGGGGGGGGGGGGGGGGGGGGGGGGGGGGGGGGGGGGGGGGGGGGGGGGGGGGGGGGGGGGGGGGGGGGGGGGGGGGGGGGGGGGGGGGGGGGGGGGGGGGGGGGGGGGGGGGGGGGGGGGGGGGGGGGGGGGGGGGGGGGGGGGGGGGGGGGGGGGGGGGGGGGGGGGGGGGGGGGGGGGGGGGGGGGGGGGGGGGGGGGGGGGGGGGGGGGGGGGGGGGGGGGGGGGGGGGGGGGGGGGGGGGGGGGGGGGGGGGGGGGGGGGGGGGGGGGGGGGGGGGGGGGGGGGGGGGGGGGGGGGGGGGGGGGGGGGGGGGGGGGGGGGGGGGGGGGGGGGGGGGGGGGGGGGGGGGGGGGGGGGGGGGGGGGGGGGGGGGGGGGGGGGGGGGGGGGGGGGGGGGGGGGGGGGGGGGGGGGGGGGGGGGGGGGGGGGGGGGGGGGGGGGGGGGGGGGGGGGGGGGGGGGGGGGGGTGGGGGGGGGGGGGGGGGGGGGGGGGGGGGGGGGGGGGGGGGGGGGGGGGGGGGGGGGGGGGGGGGGGGGGGGGGGGGGGGGGGGGGGGGGGGGGGGGGGGGGGGGGGGGGGGGGGGGGGGGGGGGGGGGGGGGGGGGGGGGGGGGGGGGGGGGGGGGGGGGGGGGGGGGGGGGGGGGGGGGGGGGGGGGGGGGGGGGGGGGGGGGGGGGGGGGGGGGGGGGGGGGGGGGGGGGGGGGGGGGGGGGGGGGGGGGGGGGGGGGGGGGGGGGGGGGGGGGGGGGGGGGGGGGGGGGGGGGGGGGGGGGGGGGGGGGGGGGGGGGGGGGGGGGGGGGGGGGGGGGGGGGGGGGGGGGGGGGGGGGGGGGGGGGGGGGGGGGGGGGGGGGGGGGGGGGGGGGGGGGGGGGGGGGGGGGGGGGGGGGGGGGGGGGGGGGGGGGGGGGGGGGGGGGGGGGGGGGGGGGGGGGGGGGGGGGGGGGGGGGGGGGGGGGGGGGGGGGGGGGGGGGGGGGGGGGGGGGGGGGGGGGGGGGGGGGGGGGGGGGGGGGGGGGGGGGGGGGGGGGGGGGGGGGGGGGGGGGGGGGGGGGGGGGGGGGGGGGGGGGGGGGGGGGGGGGGGGGGGGGGGGGGGGGGGGGGGGGGGGGGGGGGGGGGGGGGGGGGGGGGGGGGGGGGGGGGGGGGGGGGGGGGGGGGGGGGGGGGGGGGGGGGGGGGGGGGGGGGGGGGGGGGGGGGGGGGGGGGGGGGGGGGGGGGGGGGGGGGGGGGGGGGGGGGGGGGGGGGGGGGGGGGGGGGGGGGGGGGGGGGGGGGGGGGGGGGGGGGGGGGGGGGGGGGGGGGGGGGGGGGGGGGGGGGGGGGGGGGGGGGGGGGGGGGGGGGGGGGGGGGGGGGGGGGGGGGGGGGGGGGGGGGGGGGGGGGGGGGGGGGGGGGGGGGGGGGGGGGGGGGGGGGGGGGGGGGGGGGGGGGGGGGGGGGGGGGGGGGGGGGGGGGGGGGGGGGGGGGGGGGGGGGGGGGGGGGGGGGGGGGGGGGGGGGGGGGGGGGGGGGGGGGGGGGGGGGGGGGGGGGGGGG
>JAJQQW010001772.1:0-25000 GCA_025583905.1 Ia io | reverse complement strand
GGGGGGGGGGGGGGGGGGGGGGGGGGGGGGGGGGGGGGGGGGGGGGGGGGGGGGGGGGGGGGGGGGGGGGGGGGGGGGGGGGGGGGGGGGGGGGGGGGGGGGGGGGGGGGTGGGGGGGGGGGGGGGGGGGGGGGGGGGGGGGGGGGGGGGGGGGGGGGGGGGGGGGGGGGGGGGGGGGGGGGGGGGGGGGGGGGGGGGGGGGGGGGGGGGGGGGGGGGGGGGGGGGGGGGGGGGGGGGGGGGGGGGGGGGGGGGGGGGGGGGGGGGGGGGGGGGGGGGGGGGGGGGGGGGGGGGGGGGGGGGGGGGGGGGGGGGGGGGGGGGGGGGGGGGGGGGGGGGGGGGGGGGGGGGGGGGGGGGGGGGGGGGGGGGGGGGGGGGGGGGGGGGGGGGGGGGGGGGGGGGGGGGGGGGGGGGGGGGGGGGGGGGGGGGGGGGGGGGGGGGGGGGGGGGGGGGGGGGGGGGGGGGGGGGGGGGGGGGGGGGGGGGGGGGGGGGGGGGGGGGGGGGGGGGGGGGGGGGGGGGGGGGGGGGGGGGGGGGGGGGGGGGGGGGGGGGGGGGGGGGGGGGGGGGGGGGGGGTGGGGGGGGGGGGGGGGGGGGGGGGGGGGGGGGGGGGGGGGGGGGGGGGGGGGGGGGGGGGGGGGGGGGGGGGGGGGGGGGGGGGGGGGGGGGGGGGGGGGGGGGGGGGGGGGGGGGGGGGGGGGGGGGGGGGGGGGGGGGGGGGGGGGGGGGGGGGGGGGGGGGGGGGGGGGGGGGGGGGGGGGGGGGGGGGGGGGGGGGGGGGGGGGGGGGGGGGGGGGGGGGGGGGGGGGGGGGGGGGGGGGGGGGGGGGGGGGGGGGGGGGGGGGGGGGGGGGGGGGGGGGGGGGGGGGGGGGGGGGGGGGGGGGGGGGGGGGGGGGGGGGGGGTTGGGGGGGGGGGGGGGGGGGGGGGGGGGGGGGGGGGGGGGGGGGGGGGGGGGGGGGGGGGGGGGGGGGGGGGGGGGGGGGGGGGGGGGGGGGGGGGGGGGGGGGGGGGGGGGGGGGGGGGGGGGGGGGGGGGGGGGGGGGGGGGGGGGGGGGGGGGGGGGGGGGGGGGGGGGGGGGGGGGGGGGGGGGGGGGGGGGGGGGGGGGGGGGGGGGGGGGGGGGGGGGGGGGGGGGGGGGGGGGGGGGGGGGGGGGGGGGGGGGGGGGGGGGGGGGGGGGGGGGGGGGGGGGGGGGGGGGGGGGGGGGGGGGGGGGGGGGGGGGGGGGGGGGGGGGGGGGGGGGGGGGGGGGGGGGGGGGGGGGGGGGGGGGGGGGGGGGGGGGGGGGGGGGGGGGGGGGGGGGGGGGGGGGGGGGGGGGGGGGGGGGGGGGGGGGGGGGGGGGGGGGGGGGGGGGGGGGGGGGGGGGGGGGGGGGGGGGGGGGGGGGGGGGGGGGGGGGGGGGGGGGGGGGGGGGGGGGGGGGGGGGGGGGGGGGGGGGGGGGGGGGGGGGGGGGGGGGGGGGGGGGGGGGGGGGGGGGGGGGGGGGGGGGGGGGGGGGGGGGGGGGGGGGGGGGGGGGGGGGGGGGGGGGGGGGGGGGGGGGGGGGGGGGAGGGGGGGGGGGGGGGCGGGGGGGGGGGGGGGGGGGGGGGGGGGGGGGGGGGGGGGGGGGGGGGGGGGGGGGGGGGGGGGGGGGGGGGGGGGGGGGGGGGGGGGGGGGGGGGGGGGGGGGGGGGGGGGGGGGGGGGGGGGGGGGGGGGGGGGGGGGGGGGGGGGGGGGGGGGGGGGGGGGGGGGGGGGGGGGGGGGGGGGGGGGGGGGGGGGGGGGGGGGGGGGGGGGGGGGGGGGGGGGGGGGGGGGGGGGGGGGGGGGGGGGGGGGGGGGGGGGGGGGGGGGGGGGGGGGGGGGGGGGGGGGGGGGGGGGGGGGGGGGGGGGGGGGGGGGGGGGGGGGGGGGGGGGGGGGGGGGGGGGGGGGGGGGGGGGGGGGGGGGGGGGGGGGGGGGGGGGGGGGGGGGGGGGGGGGGGGGGGGGGGGGGGGGGGGGGGGGGGGGGGGGGGGGGGGGGGGGGGGGGGGGGGGGGGGGGGGGGGGGGGGGGGGGGGGGGGGGGGGGGGGGGGGGGGGGGGGGGGGGGGGGGGGGGGGGGGGGGGGGGGGGGGGGGGGGGGGGGGGGGGGGGGGGGGGGGGGGGGGGGGGGGGGGGGGGGGGGGGGGGGGGGGGGGGGGGGGGGGGGGGGGGGGGGGGGGGGGGGGGGGGGGGGGGGGGGGGGGGGGGGGGGGGGGGGGGGGGGGGGGGGGGGGGGGGGGGGGGGGGGGGGGGGGGGGGGGGGGGGGGGGGGGGGGGGGGGGGGGGGGGGGGGGGGGGGGGGGGGGGGGGGGGGGGGGGGGGGGGGGGGGGGGGGGGGGGGGGGGGGGGGGGGGGGGGGGGGGGGGGGGGGGGGGGGGGGGGGGGAGGGTGGGGGGGGGGGGGGGGGGGGGGGGGGGGGGGGGGGGGGGGGGGGGGGGGGGGGGGGGGGGGGGGGGGGGGGGGGGGGGGGGGGGGGGGGGGGGGGGGGGGGGGGGGGGGGGGGGGGGGGGGGGGGGGGGGGGGGGGGGGGGGGGGGGGGGGGGGGGGGGGGGGGGGGGGGGGGGGGGGGGGGGGGGGGGGGGGGGGGGGGGGGGGGGGGGGGGGGGGGGGGGGGGGGGGGGGGGGGGGGGGGGGGGGGGGGGGGGGGGGGGGGGGGGGGGGGGGGGGGGGGGGGGGGGGGGGGGGGGGGGGGGGGGGGGGGGGGGGGGGGGGGGGGGGGGGGGGGGGGGGGGGGGGGGGGGGGGGGGGGGGGGGGGGGGGGGGGGGGGGGGGGGGGGGGGGGGGGGGGGGGGGGGGGGGGGGGGGGGGGGGGGGGGGGGGGGGGGGGGGGGGGGGGGGGGGGGGGGGGGGGGGGGGGGGGGGGGGGGGGGGGGGGGGGGGGGGGGGGGGGGGGGGGGGGGGGGGGGGGGGGGGGGGGGGGGGGGGGGGGGGGGGGGGGTGGGGGGGGGGGGGGGGGGGGGGGGGGGGGGGGGGGGGGGGGGGGGGGGGGGGGGGGGGGGGGGGGGGGGGGGGGGGGGGGGGGGGGGGGGGGGGGGGGGGGGGGGGGGGGGGGGGGGGGGGGGGGGGGGGGGGGGGGGGGGGGGGGGGGGGGGGGGGGGGGGGGGGGGGGGGGGGGGGGGGGGGGGGGGGGGGGGGGGGGGGGGGGGGGGGGGGGGGGGGGGGGGGGGGGGGGGGGGGGGGGGGGGGGGGGGGGGGGGGGGGGGGGGGGGGGGGGGGGGGGGGGGGGGGGGGGGGGGGGGGGGGGGGGGGGGGGGGGGGGGGGGGGGGGGGGGGGGGGGGGGGGGGGGGGGGGGGGGGGGGGGGGGGGGGGGGGGGGGGGGGGGGGGGGGGGGGGGGGGGGGGGGGGGGGGGGGGGGGGGGGGGGGGGGGGGGGGGGGGGGGGGGGGGGGGGGGGGGGGGGGGGGGGGGGGGGGGGGGGGGGGGGGGGGGGGGGGGGGGGGGGGGGGGGGGGGGGGGGGGGGGGGGGGGGGGGGGGGGGGGGGGGGGGGGGGGGGGGGGGGGGGGGGGGGGGGGGGGGGGGGGGGGGGGGGGGGGGGGGGGGGGGGGGGGGGGGGGGGGGGGGGGGGGGGGGGGGGGGGGGGGGGGGGGGGGGGGGGGGGGGGGGGGGGGGGGGGGGGGGGGGGGGGGGGGGGGGGGGGGGGGGGGGGGGGGGGGGGGGGGGGGGGGGGGGGGGGGGGGGGGGGGGGGGGGGGGGGGGGGGGGGGGGGGGGGGGGGGGGGGGGGGGGGGGGGGGGGGGGGGGGGGGGGGGGGGGGGGGGGGGGGGGGGGGGGGGGGGGGGGGGGGGGGGGGGGGGGGGGGGGGGGGGGGGGGGGGGGGGGGGGGGGGGGGGGGGGGGGGGGGGGGGGGGGGGGGGGGGGGGGGGGGGGGGGGGGGGGGGGGGGGGGGGGGGGGGGGGGGGGGGGGGGGGGGGGGGGGGGGGGGGGGGGGGGGGGGGGGGGGGGGGGGGGGGGGGGGGGGGGGGGGGGGGGGGGGGGGGGGGGGGGGGGGGGGGGGGGGGGGGGGGGGGGGGGGGGGGGGGGGGGGGGGGGGGGGGGGGGGGGGGGGGGGGGGGGGGGGGGGGGGGGGGGGGGGGGGGGGGGGGGGGGGGGGGGGGGGGGGGGGGGGGGGGGGGGGGGGGGGGGGGGGGGGGGGGGGGGGGGGGGGGGGGGGGGGGGGGGGGGGGGGGGGGGGGGGGGGGGGGGGGGGGGGGGGGGGGGGGGGGGGGGGGGGGGGGGGGGGGGGGGGGGGGGGGGGGGGGGGGGGGGGGGGGGGGGGGGGGGGGGGGGGGGGGGGGGGGGGGGGGGGGGGGGGGGGGGGGGGGGGGGGGGGGGGGGGGGGGGGGGGGGGGGGGGGGGGGGGGGGGGGGGGGGGGGGGGGGGGGGGGGGGGGGGGGGGGGGGGGGGGGGGGGGGGGGGGGGGGGGGGGGGGGGGGGGGGGGGGGGGGGGGGGGGGGGGGGGGGGGGGGGGGGGGGGGGGGGGGGGGGGGGGGGGGGGGGGGGGGGGGGGGGGGGGGGGGGGGGGGGGGGGGGGGGGGGGGGGGGGGGGGGGGGGGGGGGGGGGGGGGGGGGGGGGGGGGGGGGGGGGGGGGGGGGGGGGGGGGGGGGGGGGGGGGGGGGGGGGGGGGGGGGGGGGGGGGGGGGGGGGGGGGGGGGGGGGGGGGGGGGGGGGGGGGGGGGGGGGGGGGGGGGGGGGGGGGGGGGGGGGGGGGGGGGGGGGGGGGGGGGGGGGGGGGGGGGGGGGGGGGGGGGGGGGGGGGGGGGGGGGGGGGGGGGGGGGGGGGGGGGGGGGGGGGGGGGGGGGGGGGGGGGGGGGGGGGGGGGGGGGGGGGGGGGGGGGGGGGGGGGGGGGGGGGGGGGGGGGGGGGGGGGGGGGGGGGGGGGGGGGGGGGGGGGGGGGGGGGGGGGGGGGGGGGGGGGGGGGGGGGGGGGGGGGGGGGGGGGGGGGGGGGGGGGGGGGGGGGGGGGGGGGGGGGGGGGGGGGGGGGGGGGGGGGGGGGGGGGGGGGGGGGGGGGGGGGGGGGGGGGGGGGGGGGGGGGGGGGGGGGGGGGGGGGGGGGGGGGGGGGGGGGGGGGGGGGGGGGGGGGGGGGGGGGGGGGGGGGGGGGGGGGGGGGGGGGGGGGGGGGGGGGGGGGGGGGGGGGGGGGGGGGGGGGGGGGGGGGGGGGGGGGGGGGGGGGGGGGGGGGGGGGGGGGGGGGGGGGGGGGGGGGGGGGGGGGGGGGGGGGGGGGGGGGGGGGGGGGGGGGGGGGGGGGGGGGGGGGGGGGGGGGGGGGGGGGGGGGGGGGGGGGGGGGGGGGGGGGGGGGGGGGGGGGGGGGGGGGGGGGGGGGGGGGGGGGGGGGGGGGGGGGGGGGGGGGGGGGGGGGGGGGGGGGGGGGGGGGGGGGGGGGGGGGGGGGGGGGGGGGGGGGGGGGGGGGGGGGGGGGGGGGGGGGGGGGGGGGGGGGGGGGGGGGGGGGGGGGGGGGGGGGGGGGGGGGGGGGGGGGGGGGGGGGGGGGGGGGGGGGGGGGGGGGGGGGGGGGGGGGGGGGGGGGGGGGGGGGGGGGGGGGGGGGGGGGGGGGGGGGGGGGGGGGGGGGGGGGGGGGGGGGGGGGGGGGGGGGGGGGGGGGGGGGGGGGGGGGGGGGGGGGGGGGGGGGGGGGGGGGGGGGGGGGGGGGGGGGGGGGGGGGGGGGGGGGGGGGGGGGGGGGGGGGGGGGGGGGGGGGGGGGGGGGGGGGGGGGGGGGGGGGGGGGGGGGGGGGGGGGGGGGGGGGGGGGGGGGGGGGGGGGGGGGGGGGGGGGGGGGGGGGGGGGGGGGGGGGGGGGGGGGGGGGGGGGGGGGGGGGGGGGGGGGGGGGGGGGGGGGGGGGGGGGGGGGGGGGGGGGGGGGGGGGGGGGGGGGGGGGGGGGGGGGGGGGGGGGGGGGGGGGGGGGGGGGGGGGGGGGGGGGGGGGGGGGGGGGGGGGGGGGGGGGGGGGGGGGGGGGGGGGGGGGGGGGGGGGGGGGGGGGGGGGGGGGGGGGGGGGGGGGGGGGGGGGGGGGGGGGGGGGGGGGGGGGGGGGGGGGGGGGGGGGGGGGGGGGGGGGGGGGGGGGGGGGGGGGGGGGGGGGGGGGGGGGGGGGGGGGGGGGGGGGGGGGGGGGGGGGGGGGGGGGGGGGGGGGGGGGGGGGGGGGGGGGGGGGGGGGGGGGGGGGGGGGGGGGGGGGGGGGGGGGGGGGGGGGGGGGGGGGGGGGGGGGGGGGGGGGGGGGGGGGGGGGGGGGGGGGGGGGGGGGGGGGGGGGGGGGGGGGGGGGGGGGGGGGGGGGGGGGGGGGGGGGGGGGGGGGGGGGGGGGGGGGGGGGGGGGGGGGGGGGGGGGGGGGGGGGGGGGGGGGGGGGGGGGGGGGGGGGGGGGGGGGGGGGGGGGGGGGGGGGGGGGGGGGGGGGGGGGGGGGGGGGGGGGGGGGGGGGGGGGGGGGGGGGGGGGGGGGGGGGGGGGGGGGGGGGGGGGGGGGGGGGGGGGGGGGGGGGGGGGGGGGGGGGGGGGGGGGGGGGGGGGGGGGGGGGGGGGGGGGGGGGGGGGGGGGGGGGGGGGGGGGGGGGGGGGGGGGGGGGGGGGGGGGGGGGGGGGGGGGGGGGGGGGGGGGGGGGGGGGGGGGGGGGGGGGGGGGGGGGGGGGGGGGGGGGGGGGGGGGGGGGGGGGGGGGGGGGGGGGGGGGGGGGGGGGGGGGGGGGGGGGGGGGGGGGGGGGGGGGGGGGGGGGGGGGGGGGGGGGGGGGGGGGGGGGGGGGGGGGGGGGGGGGGGGGGGGGGGGGGGGGGGGGGGGGGGGGGGGGGGGGGGGGGGGGGGGGGGGGGGGGGGGGGGGGGGGGGGGGGGGGGGGGGGGGGGGGGGGGGGGGGGGGGGGGGGGGGGGGGGGGGGGGGGGGGGGGGGGGGGGGGGGGGGGGGGGGGGGGGGGGGGGGGGGGGGGGGGGGGGGGGGGGGGGGGGGGGGGGGGGGGGGGGGGGGGGGGGGGGGGGGGGGGGGGGGGGGGGGGGGGGGGGGGGGGGGGGGGGGGGGGGGGGGGGGGGGGGGGGGGGGGGGGGGGGGGGGGGGGGGGGGGGGGGGGGGGGGGGGGGGGGGGGGGGGGGGGGGGGGGGGGGGGGGGGGGGGGGGGGGGGGGGGGGGGGGGGGGGGGGGGGGGGGGGGGGGGGGGGGGGGGGGGGGGGGGGGGGGGGGGGGGGGGGGGGGGGGGGGGGGGGGGGGGGGGGGGGGGGGGGGGGGGGGGGGGGGGGGGGGGGGGGGGGGGGGGGGGGGGGGGGGGGGGGGGGGGGGGGGGGGGGGGGGGGGGGGGGGGGGGGGGGGGGGGGGGGGGGGGGGGGGGGGGGGGGGGGGGGGGGGGGGGGGGGGGGGGGGGGGGGGGGGGGGGGGGGGGGGGGGGGGGGGGGGGGGGGGGGGGGGGGGGGGGGGGGGGGGGGGGGGGGGGGGGGGGGGGGGGGGGGGGGGGGGGGGGGGGGGGGGGGGGGGGGGGGGGGGGGGGGGGGGGGGGGGGGGGGGGGGGGGGGGGGGGGGGGGGGGGGGGGGGGGGGGGGGGGGGGGGGGGGGGGGGGGGGGGGGGGGGGGGGGGGGGGGGGGGGGGGGGGGGGGGGGGGGGGGGGGGGGGGGGGGGGGGGGGGGGGGGGGGGGGGGGGGGGGGGGGGGGGGGGGGGGGGGGGGGGGGGGGGGGGGGGGGGGGGGGGGGGGGGGGGGGGGGGGGGGGGGGGGGGGGGGGGGGGGGGGGGGGGGGGGGGGGGGGGGGGGGGGGGGGGGGGGGGGGGGGGGGGGGGGGGGGGGGGGGGGGGGGGGGGGGGGGGGGGGGGGGGGGGGGGGGGGGGGGGGGGGGGGGGGGGGGGGGGGGGGGGGGGGGGGGGGGGGGGGGGGGGGGGGGGGGGGGGGGGGGGGGGGGGGGGGGGGGGGGGGGGGGGGGGGGGGGGGGGGGGGGGGGGGGGGGGGGGGGGGGGGGGGGGGGGGGGGGGGGGGGGGGGGGGGGGGGGGGGGGGGGGGGGGGGGGGGGGGGGGGGGGGGGGGGGGGGGGGGGGGGGGGGGGGGGGGGGGGGGGGGGGGGGGGGGGGGGGGGGGGGGGGGGGGGGGGGGGGGGGGGGGGGGGGGGGGGGGGGGGGGGGGGGGGGGGGGGGGGGGGGGGGGGGGGGGGGGGGGGGGGGGGGGGGGGGGGGGGGGGGGGGGGGGGGGGGGGGGGGGGGGGGGGGGGGGGGGGGGGGGGGGGGGGGGGGGGGGGGGGGGGGGGGGGGGGGGGGGGGGGGGGGGGGGGGGGGGGGGGGGGGGGGGGGGGGGGGGGGGGGGGGGGGGGGGGGGGGGGGGGGGGGGGGGGGGGGGGGGGGGGGGGGGGGGGGGGGGGGGGGGGGGGGGGGGGGGGGGGGGGGGGGGGGGGGGGGGGGGGGGGGGGGGGGGGGGGGGGGGGGGGGGGGGGGGGGGGGGGGGGGGGGGGGGGGGGGGGGGGGGGGGGGGGGGGGGGGGGGGGGGGGGGGGGGGGGGGGGGGGGGGGGGGGGGGGGGGGGGGGGGGGGGGGGGGGGGGGGGGGGGGGGGGGGGGGGGGGGGGGGGGGGGGGGGGGGGGGGGGGGGGGGGGGGGGGGGGGGGGGGGGGGGGGGGGGGGGGGGGGGGGGGGGGGGGGGGGGGGGGGGGGGGGGGGGGGGGGGGGGGGGGGGGGGGGGGGGGGGGGGGGGGGGGGGGGGGGGGGGGGGGGGGGGGGGGGGGGGGGGGGGGGGGGGGGGGGGGGGGGGGGGGGGGGGGGGGGGGGGGGGGGGGGGGGGGGGGGGGGGGGGGGGGGGGGGGGGGGGGGGGGGGGGGGGGGGGGGGGGGGGGGGGGGGGGGGGGGGGGGGGGGGGGGGGGGGGGGGGGGGGGGGGGGGGGGGGGGGGGGGGGGGGGGGGGGGGGGGGGGGGGGGGGGGGGGGGGGGGGGGGGGGGGGGGGGGGGGGGGGGGGGGGGGGGGGGGGGGGGGGGGGGGGGGGGGGGGGGGGGGGGGGGGGGGGGGGGGGGGGGGGGGGGGGGGGGGGGGGGGGGGGGGGGGGGGGGGGGGGGGGGGGGGGGGGGGGGGGGGGGGGGGGGGGGGGGGGGGGGGGGGGGGGGGGGGGGGGGGGGGGGGGGGGGGGGGGGGGGGGGGGGGGGGGGGGGGGGGGGGGGGGGGGGGGGGGGGGGGGGGGGGGGGGGGGGGGGGGGGGGGGGGGGGGGGGGGGGGGGGGGGGGGGGGGGGGGGGGGGGGGGGGGGGGGGGGGGGGGGGGGGGGGGGGGGGGGGGGGGGGGGGGGGGGGGGGGGGGGGGGGGGGGGGGGGGGGGGGGGGGGGGGGGGGGGGGGGGGGGGGGGGGGGGGGGGGGGGGGGGGGGGGGGGGGGGGGGGGGGGGGGGGGGGGGGGGGGGGGGGGGGGGGGGGGGGGGGGGGGGGGGGGGGGGGGGGGGGGGGGGGGGGGGGGGGGGGGGGGGGGGGGGGGGGGGGGGGGGGGGGGGGGGGGGGGGGGGGGGGGGGGGGGGGGGGGGGGGGGGGGGGGGGGGGGGGGGGGGGGGGGGGGGGGGGGGGGGGGGGGGGGGGGGGGGGGGGGGGGGGGGGGGGGGGGGGGGGGGGGGGGGGGGGGGGGGGGGGGGGGGGGGGGGGGGGGGGGGGGGGGGGGGGGGGGGGGGGGGGGGGGGGGGGGGGGGGGGGGGGGGGGGGGGGGGGGGGGGGGGGGGGGGGGGGGGGGGGGGGGGGGGGGGGGGGGGGGGGGGGGGGGGGGGGGGGGGGGGGGGGGGGGGGGGGGGGGGGGGGGGGGGGGGGGGGGGGGGGGGGGGGGGGGGGGGGGGGGGGGGGGGGGGGGGGGGGGGGGGGGGGGGGGGGGGGGGGGGGGGGGGGGGGGGGGGGGGGGGGGGGGGGGGGGGGGGGGGGGGGGGGGGGGGGGGGGGGGGGGGGGGGGGGGGGGGGGGGGGGGGGGGGGGGGGGGGGGGGGGGGGGGGGGGGGGGGGGGGGGGGGGGGGGGGGGGGGGGGGGGGGGGGGGGGGGGGGGGGGGGGGGGGGGGGGGGGGGGGGGGGGGGGGGGGGGGGGGGGGGGGGGGGGGGGGGGGGGGGGGGGGGGGGGGGGGGGGGGGGGGGGGGGGGGGGGGGGGGGGGGGGGGGGGGGGGGGGGGGGGGGGGGGGGGGGGGGGGGGGGGGGGGGGGGGGGGGGGGGGGGGGGGGGGGGGGGGGGGGGGGGGGGGGGGGGGGGGGGGGGGGGGGGGGGGGGGGGGGGGGGGGGGGGGGGGGGGGGGGGGGGGGGGGGGGGGGGGGGGGGGGGGGGGGGGGGGGGGGGGGGGGGGGGGGGGGGGGGGGGGGGGGGGGGGGGGGGGGGGGGGGGGGGGGGGGGGGGGGGGGGGGGGGGGGGGGGGGGGGGGGGGGGGGGGGGGGGGGGGGGGGGGGGGGGGGGGGGGGGGGGGGGGGGGGGGGGGGGGGGGGGGGGGGGGGGGGGGGGGGGGGGGGGGGGGGGGGGGGGGGGGGGGGGGGGGGGGGGGGGGGGGGGGGGGGGGGGGGGGGGGGGGGGGGGGGGGGGGGGGGGGGGGGGGGGGGGGGGGGGGGGGGGGGGGGGGGGGGGGGGGGGGGGGGGGGGGGGGGGGGGGGGGGGGGGGGGGGGGGGGGGGGGGGGGGGGGGGGGGGGGGGGGGGGGGGGGGGGGGGGGGGGGGGGGGGGGGGGGGGGGGGGGGGGGGGGGGGGGGGGGGGGGGGGGGGGGGGGGGGGGGGGGGGGGGGGGGGGGGGGGGGGGGGGGGGGGGGGGGGGGGGGGGGGGGGGGGGGGGGGGGGGGGGGGGGGGGGGGGGGGGGGGGGGGGGGGGGGGGGGGGGGGGGGGGGGGGGGGGGGGGGGGGGGGGGGGGGGGGGGGGGGGGGGGGGGGGGGGGGGGGGGGGGGGGGGGGGGGGGGGGGGGGGGGGGGGGGGGGGGGGGGGGGGGGGGGGGGGGGGGGGGGGGGGGGGGGGGGGGGGGGGGGGGGGGGGGGGGGGGGGGGGGGGGGGGGGGGGGGGGGGGGGGGGGGGGGGGGGGGGGGGGGGGGGGGGGGGGGGGGGGGGGGGGGGGGGGGGGGGGGGGGGGGGGGGGGGGGGGGGGGGGGGGGGGGGGGGGGGGGGGGGGGGGGGGGGGGGGGGGGGGGGGGGGGGGGGGGGGGGGGGGGGGGGGGGGGGGGGGGGGGGGGGGGGGGGGGGGGGGGGGGGGGGGGGGGGGGGGGGGGGGGGGGGGGGGGGGGGGGGGGGGGGGGGGGGGGGGGGGGGGGGGGGGGGGGGGGGGGGGGGGGGGGGGGGGGGGGGGGGGGGGGGGGGGGGGGGGGGGGGGGGGGGGGGGGGGGGGGGGGGGGGGGGGGGGGGGGGGGGGGGGGGGGGGGGGGGGGGGGGGGGGGGGGGGGGGGGGGGGGGGGGGGGGGGGGGGGGGGGGGGGGGGGGGGGGGGGGGGGGGGGGGGGGGGGGGGGGGGGGGGGGGGGGGGGGGGGGGGGGGGGGGGGGGGGGGGGGGGGGGGGGGGGGGGGGGGGGGGGGGGGGGGGGGGGGGGGGGGGGGGGGGGGGGGGGGGGGGGGGGGGGGGGGGGGGGGGGGGGGGGGGGGGGGGGGGGGGGGGGGGGGGGGGGGGGGGGGGGGGGGGGGGGGGGGGGGGGGGGGGGGGGGGGGGGGGGGGGGGGGGGGGGGGGGGGGGGGGGGGGGGGGGGGGGGGGGGGGGGGGGGGGGGGGGGGGGGGGGGGGGGGGGGGGGGGGGGGGGGGGGGGGGGGGGGGGGGGGGGGGGGGGGGGGGGGGGGGGGGGGGGGGGGGGGGGGGGGGGGGGGGGGGGGGGGGGGGGGGGGGGGGGGGGGGGGGGGGGGGGGGGGGGGGGGGGGGGGGGGGGGGGGGGGGGGGGGGGGGGGGGGGGGGGGGGGGGGGGGGGGGGGGGGGGGGGGGGGGGGGGGGGGGGGGGGGGGGGGGGGGGGGGGGGGGGGGGGGGGGGGGGGGGGGGGGGGGGGGGGGGGGGGGGGGGGGGGGGGGGGGGGGGGGGGGGGGGGGGGGGGGGGGGGGGGGGGGGGGGGGGGGGGGGGGGGGGGGGGGGGGGGGGGGGGGGGGGGGGGGGGGGGGGGGGGGGGGGGGGGGGGGGGGGGGGGGGGGGGGGGGGGGGGGGGGGGGGGGGGGGGGGGGGGGGGGGGGGGGGGGGGGGGGGGGGGGGGGGGGGGGGGGGGGGGGGGGGGGGGGGGGGGGGGGGGGGGGGGGGGGGGGGGGGGGGGGGGGGGGGGGGGGGGGGGGGGGGGGGGGGGGGGGGGGGGGGGGGGGGGGGGGGGGGGGGGGGGGGGGGGGGGGGGGGGGGGGGGGGGGGGGGGGGGGGGGGGGGGGGGGGGGGGGGGGGGGGGGGGGGGGGGGGGGGGGGGGGGGGGGGGGGGGGGGGGGGGGGGGGGGGGGGGGGGGGGGGGGGGGGGGGGGGGGGGGGGGGGGGGGGGGGGGGGGGGGGGGGGGGGGGGGGGGGGGGGGGGGGGGGGGGGGGGGGGGGGGGGGGGGGGGGGGGGGGGGGGGGGGGGGGGGGGGGGGGGGGGGGGGGGGGGGGGGGGGGGGGGGGGGGGGGGGGGGGGGGGGGGGGGGGGGGGGGGGGGGGGGGGGGGGGGGGGGGGGGGGGGGGGGGGGGGGGGGGGGGGGGGGGGGGGGGGGGGGGGGGGGGGGGGGGGGGGGGGGGGGGGGGGGGGGGGGGGGGGGGGGGGGGGGGGGGGGGGGGGGGGGGGGGGGGGGGGGGGGGGGGGGGGGGGGGGGGGGGGGGGGGGGGGGGGGGGGGGGGGGGGGGGGGGGGGGGGGGGGGGGGGGGGGGGGGGGGGGGGGGGGGGGGGGGGGGGGGGGGGGGGGGGGGGGGGGGGGGGGGGGGGGGGGGGGGGGGGGGGGGGGGGGGGGGGGGGGGGGGGGGGGGGGGGGGGGGGGGGGGGGGGGGGGGGGGGGGGGGGGGGGGGGGGGGGGGGGGGGGGGGGGGGGGGGGGGGGGGGGGGGGGGGGGGGGGGGGGGGGGGGGGGGGGGGGGGGGGGGGGGGGGGGGGGGGGGGGGGGGGGGGGGGGGGGGGGGGGGGGGGGGGGGGGGGGGGGGGGGGGGGGGGGGGGGGGGGGGGGGGGGGGGGGGGGGGGGGGGGGGGGGGGGGGGGGGGGGGGGGGGGGGGGGGGGGGGGGGGGGGGGGGGGGGGGGGGGGGGGGGGGGGGGGGGGGGGGGGGGGGGGGGGGGGGGGGGGGGGGGGGGGGGGGGGGGGGGGGGGGGGGGGGGGGGGGGGGGGGGGGGGGGGGGGGGGGGGGGGGGGGGGGGGGGGGGGGGGGGGGGGGGGGGGGGGGGGGGGGGGGGGGGGGGGGGGGGGGGGGGGGGGGGGGGGGGGGGGGGGGGGGGGGGGGGGGGGGGGGGGGGGGGGGGGGGGGGGGGGGGGGGGGGGGGGGGGGGGGGGGGGGGGGGGGGGGGGGGGGGGGGGGGGGGGGGGGGGGGGGGGGGGGGGGGGGGGGGGGGGGGGGGGGGGGGGGGGGGGGGGGGGGGGGGGGGGGGGGGGGGGGGGGGGGGGGGGGGGGGGGGGGGGGGGGGGGGGGGGGGGGGGGGGGGGGGGGGGGGGGGGGGGGGGGGGGGGGGGGGGGGGGGGGGGGGGGGGGGGGGGGGGGGGGGGGGGGGGGGGGGGGGGGGGGGGGGGGGGGGGGGGGGGGGGGGGGGGGGGGGGGGGGGGGGGGGGGGGGGGGGGGGGGGGGGGGGGGGGGGGGGGGGGGGGGGGGGGGGGGGGGGGGGGGGGGGGGGGGGGGGGGGGGGGGGGGGGGGGGGGGGGGGGGGGGGGGGGGGGGGGGGGGGGGGGGGGGGGGGGGGGGGGGGGGGGGGGGGGGGGGGGGGGGGGGGGGGGGGGGGGGGGGGGGGGGGGGGGGGGGGGGGGGGGGGGGGGGGGGGGGGGGGTGGGTGTGGGGGGGGTTTTGGGAGTGGGGGGGAGTTTTGTTTTTTTTCCTTTTTTTTTTTTAGTGGGGAAAAATTGGGGGAGGGGGGGGGGAGGGGTTAGGTGGGGGGTGGTTTGGGTGGGGGTTGGGGTTGAATAAGGGGGGGGAGTGGGGGAGTGGTTTTTTTTTTTTTGTTTTTTTTTGATTTTTTTTTTTTTTAGGAGGGTTTTTTTGGGGATTTTTTTTTTTTGGGGGGTTTTTTGAATTTGTTTTGTTGAGGGTTTTTTTTGGGGGAGTTTTTTTTGGGGGGGGGTGGTGGGTGGGGGTTTGTGTGGTGGGGGGAGGGTAAATGTTTTTGCGAGTAATATTGTTTTTCCTTTTGGGGAAAAAGGGGGTATTTTTATCGGGGGGGTTGTTTAATTAATTTTTTTTTTTAAAAAAATTTTGTTTTCTGTTTTTGGGGGGGGGGGTTTGGGGATTTTTTTGTTTTTTTATTTTCGAGGTATTTTTAGGGTTGCTTATGGGGGTTATTTTTTTTTTTTTTTTTTATTGTTTTTTTTTTAAAATTTTTTTGGATTTGGGGAGGTTTTTTTTAGTTTTTGTAAGGGGGTTGTTAGTTTGGTTTTTTATTTTGAAATTTTTTTTTTTTTTTTTTTTTTAAAATTTGTGGGGGGAGGGGGGGGGGGTCTAAGGGGGTTGTAATTTTAAATTTTCTTTTTTTGGGGGCTTGTTTTGGCCAAAAAGAGATGGCATTTTTTTTTTAGATAGGGTCTCAAATTTTTGTTTTTTTGGGGATTTTTTATAGTAATCCCCCAGGCCAATTTTTTTTTTTTTTTTAAAAGGGAAAAAAATTTCCTTGGGATTTTTTTAAGCATTTTTTTTTTTTTTTTTTTGGAAATTTATTTTACTTTTTTAAAACCAATTAAAATTTTTAAATATTTTTATTTTATTTTATTCTTTTTTTTTTTTTGCTGGAATTTAATTAAGGGGGGTTTTGGGGTATGATGTCCGCACCAAATTTATTGGCACGGATCCCCTATTATAAGAAAGCGCATGTTTTGAGTGGGGGGAGGAAAATGGGGTAGGGGTGGAATTCAGCAGAGGTTTCATTTTGTTTTTTAAGTTTTTTTTTTTTTTTTAAAGAAATGTTTTTGTTTTTTTTTTATTTTTTTTTTTTTTATTTTTTTTTTTTTTTTTTTTTTTTTTTATGTTTTTTTTTTCCCTCTGTTTGTTTTTTATTTGCCCTTTTATTGTTATATTTTTTTTTTTTTAGGCCCCTTTTTTTAAACAGTTTTTTTTTTTTTTTATTTTTTTTTTATTTTTACCATTTTTTTTTTATTCTTTTTTTTTTTTTCTTTTTTTTTTTTTTTTTTTTGAGACCTTTTTTTTACCCCTTTAACCCCCTCACCACCTTCCTCATTTTTTTTTTTTTGAAAGAGAGAAATTTTTTTTTACCCAGCAGTTTTTTTTCGAAAGGTGTTTTTTTCATTCTTTACTTTTTTTAAAGGCCCAATGTTTTTTTGTTTCCCTAAGTTTTTTTTTTTTTTGCTTTTTCAAACAATGTGAAGTCTGGAAATACAAGGTGGGGGTTATGTGGTTTTTTTTTCCCAGCCCTTTCTTGGTGCCACACACCAAGGGAGAGGGAAATTAAATTATTAAAGGCTGTTTTTTCTTTTAAAACAAGGCCCCACCATGAATTAAAAGCCCAAAAAACACTTTTTTTAGGACAATATAAAAAATTTTTGGTATTTTTTTTTTTTTTGGGGGGAGGGGGGCATTTTTTTTTTTTTAACCCTAAAAGGCCAAAAATGTTCCCCCCACCCATCACCCCCCCCCCCCCCCTCTTTGGTTTTCTTTTTTACAAAGCCCACAACTCCCCCAACAAATGATTTTCCCCCCCCCCCCCCCCGGCCCCAAGTATTTTTACCCCTTTTTTTTTTGTTTAATTCCCCTTTTTCGGCAACCCAACCCCCCACCGTTTTTTTTATTTTTTTTCCCCCCTGTTTGTCATTTACCCCCCATCCATTCCACCACCCCTTTTGTTTTTTTTTTTAAAGAAACACCCCCCCAAGTCAAACCCCCCCCCACCCCTCCTTGTCCAAAAAAACGTGCCCCGCAAAACAAAGATGACTTTACACCCTGTTTTAATTCCCATCATCCGCGCCCACTTTCAAACACACTATATACCCACTATTAAACCCCACCCCCCCACCCCCCCCCCCCAAACCCCCCCCCCCCCCCTTCCCCCGCCCCCCATGATCCCCCAAGTCTCCCCCCCATTTTCCAAAAACACACCCCCCCCCACACCTCCCGCCTTCAAAAAGGCCAACCCCCCCCCCACCCCCCCCCCATCCAATAAATCAACCCTTTGAACCCAAACACCCGTCACAATCCCCCCCCAGCCCCAATAAATCCCCCCCCCCCTTCCCCCACCCAACCCCCCCTCCACCCAAAAACCCCCACCCCCCCTACACCCCAAACACCCCCCCCCCCCCCCCCCCCCAAAAAAAACCCAAACCAAAAAGTCCCCACCCACCCCAACTAAATGAAAAATAACAAAAATCCCCAAGTTTTAACCCTTGAAACCACACCCTCCCCAGTCCACCCCCCCCCCCCCCCCCCCCCCGCCCCCCCCCCCAAAAAAAAACAAAACCCCACCCAACCCCCCCCCTCAAAACCCCCCCCCACCACCCTCAAACATAAAACACCCAAACCTATTAAGCCCCCCAACCCCCCCACCCCCCCCCCAACCCACCCCAACCTCCCCTAAGCCACAAAACCCAAAACACCACCCATCCCCCCCCTCCACCCCCCCCCAAAATTCACAAGTCCCCCCCAATCCCCCAAAAACCCCGAACACCCCATCCCCCCCACCGAAACCCGGGCCCCCGCCCCCCCCCCTTTTCCCCCCAAACCCCCCCACCACAACCCCCCCCCCCCCCATCACCACTCCCTCCCCCAACCGCTCCCCCGTCAACACCCCCTTCCCCCCCCCCCCCCCCCTATTCCCCCCCCCACACCCCCCCCCCTACCCCCCCCCCTTTCCCCCCCCCTCCTCCCCCCGGTCACCCCCCCCACCCCCCCCCCCCCCCCCCCCCCACCCCCACTCCACCACCCCCAAAACCCCCCGACCCTTGTAGCCCCCACTCAGGTCTACCCCCCACCCCCCCCCCCCTCCCCGCCAACCCACCCCTCCACACCCATTTCCCCCACCCCCCACCCCACCCCCCCCTTTGGGAGACCCCCCAGGCCCCTACCCTGCCACCACCCCCCCCCCCCCCCCCCCCCCCCCGCCCCCCCCAAGGCTCCCCCCCCCGGACCCCCCCTCCCCCCCTCCCCACATTCCCCCCCCCCCTCCCCACCCCCCCCCCCCCCCCCCCCCACCCCCTACCCCCCCCCCCCCCCCCCACCCCCCCCCCACCCCCCCCCCCTCCCGCCCCCCCTCCCCCCCCCGCCTCCCCACTCTCCCCCCCCCCCCCCCCCCCCCCCCCCCCCCCCCCTGCCCCCCCCCCGCACCACCCCCACCTCCCCACCCCCCCCGCCCCACCCTAGGTCCCCCCCCCCCGCCTTCCCTCAACCCCCCCCCCCCCATTTCCCCCCTCCCCCTCCATTGCCCCTCAACCAACCTCCCCCCCCCCCCCCCCCCCCCCCCACCCCCCCCCCCTCCCCTACCCCCCCTCCTCCACTACCCCCCACCCCCCCCCCCCTCCCCTCCCCCTCGAGGGCTGGGGAAAGGCCGGGACCCAAGAATGAGGTGGGGAAAACAGAAATGGGACAACTAGAACAACCCAAACAAACCCCAGGCCCCCATAAAAAAACCCTATCAGCCCTGAAATTTATCAGTTTTATAAAAGTCCCAACTGCTCCTGGATGTTCGAAGCCCCCCCCTACATTTTCCAAGTCCGCTTGCCACCATTGTTTGGGGTTCTTTTGAAAATGACAGGATGGGGAAATCAAGAGAGATTAGGGCCACACTGAAATGGCAGGCCAAATAAAAACCTCCACAGTGGGTTTTGGAAAAACTCACCCTTTTACTAAGCTTGTTACAAAGAACCCCGAGTTGGCCCCTTAGGTGGGGCCCCCCCAGGTGTTTAGGTAAACCCCACCCCTTCAACAAGTGGGGCTGGTTAAAAGTGAGTCGGGTCCCCTCCCCGGCCCCCTCCTGGATGGGGGAAACAATCCTTTGGTGTGTCCCCGTGGAGAAACTTCCAGTTTAAAGTCCTTGCTGAGCTTTCAAAACATAGCATAAAAGCTTTCCAAGGTGGAATGGGAAATGTCCCTCCAGGGTTCCCCCCTGTCCCGCACTTTTCTTCTGGGGAAACATTTCCCCTCCCATTCTTGAAAGTCTCCCCCCTCCTGTCCCTCCCGCAAGCCCTCCTATCCCTCTCACTTTCTCTCCTTATAAACAGTGGTGGGTTCCCCCCTGTGGGGTGTGGCCACTTGAAAACTGTTTTTTTTTGTTCTGTCCCCCTTTTTGAAAACTGAGTGTCCCCACCACCCTTTTTTTTCCTTAACCCCTTTTAAGTAAAATCTTGGTTTTTGGGTTTAAGGTTTTTTCCCCTCCCCTTGGTTTTTCTTAGGAGTCCCCTCTTGCCCCCCGAGAGAAGAGGCACAACGGCAATCTCCTTTTTGCCTACCTTATTGGGGGTAACTTTCTAAGAACAACAATAACCCCCCCCCCCCTCAAGGTCCCCACAACCCATGCCCCCTGGGGTGATAATCTTTTCAAAACCTTGACAAAGTCCCCTGATACAAGAGAGGAGAGGGATTGGTAGGAGAAGGTAGTAGAGGAAAGGGGCCAGTTGGGAAAAACTCCCCCCCTGAATGGTGAGCCGTTTCCCAGTTGTTTGTGTTTTCTAGGAAGCTTGCTGGTAACAACTAACGGCCCCCAAATATACAGTTGTCCCCTTCTTTCTGGGTTTGGAAGGGTGGTTGGGAGGAAAGGTTGGGGGTTCCCCACCCCCCTCCCCGAGGATTCTCAGGAATTGATGGGGTAAAAGGCAATGAGTTTTGCATTCAAAAAATCTTTTGTTCCCTAGTTGTCCCCCCACCTAAACCCTTGAAAGTACTCTCTTGTCCCCCCTAAATTAGGGGCCTCATATTATCCATAAACGTAAAATTTTTTAAAAATAGATCTGTGGATTGTTTTATTTGCGCTAATCAGATTTTTAGGGGGCGGAGGGGGAAAACCAGAAAGGGAGAAAGGGTTAGAGCTCATCGGTCCCGGGGGGAGAAAGAGAAAACATCAATGGTTTTGGGTACAAGAGCCCTCATTTTATCCACCATAGCCCCCCGCCCTATTTGCAAACCCCAGGTAAAATCCTTGGCCCCCCCTGACACTGGGATAATGAATAAATGCTGGGACTTTGATCCTTGGGTTTTTCAGGTTTTTGAAGGCTACAACACCCCATGAAGCTACACCATCAAACTTAGGGGGGCCCCATAATCACAATAATCAACTTTTTTTTAAAATTAAACTTTCCAATTAATTCAAAATTAAAGTACATTAGTTAAAAAATTTTGACTTAACTTAACTTTTTAAGGTATTCTCTCTTTGTTTCCTAATTACCCCAAGGAAGGAGGTCCTTTGGGCCCCCTTGGTGTAGAGAGAACCAGCTTTGGTTACCCCCTTGGGCCCAAAAACGCAAGGGGATATGAAAAATGAAAAAGAAAGGAAAGTGGGGGGGGGGGATCCCTCCTGGGCACTCAGGAGCAAAGAAGAAGTATTTTTTCCAGGTGAGAGTGGGATGAGCTTTGGAAACCGATATGGGCCCCACAGCAAAACTTCTGCCGTGGATTCCGTCCTTGGGCACGGCAGGCCCTCACTTTTTGAAATTACTCCACCTACTGATGGCATTCAAAGGGGGAGAAAGGGAACAAAAATTACCTTCCCTTAATACTTAACCACTGGTTTTTTTTGACATTTAAAAATCTATTCTAGGCACTTTTTGAAATTTTAAATGACTTATTTTTTCCATCAAGTTGGTTGTTAGAGTGAACTGTGGGGTAGGGGGGCGGGGACGAAATAAGAATAAACAGGGCTGGCCCATTAATATAGGTAGACTCCCTGTAGTGTTTTTTTTGTGTTGGTTTGTGGAACCAGTTAGGGGGTTTTTTTTCCTAAGATGAAGTTTTAAATAGTAGGTAGGGAGGGGGTTTAAGGGTGTAAGGGGACCGGAGGGATGAGAGAAAGGAAAAACCCCAACTTTTTAAGGAAAAGATGGGTGGGATTTTATTTTAAGTGGCGGGGAAATAACTACCCATCTTAATTCGCCTGCTGGGCCTCTACTCGGGTATAATCTTTGGGGAAAAAACCTTTTCCACCCCTCCCCCAAAACCCCCTAAGGTGGCCCATGTTGGGGGGCCCTTTGAAAATGGGGGATATTGAAATACTGGCTTTGAGGGGGGGGAAAAGATCTAAGTTTGCCCAATTATGGGTTGGACGGATGGGGGGCTGCAAGCCCAGTCACCACCCACTTGGAGTGGCCCACCACCCGGGGGGGGTCACCAGGGTGCAAAATTTCCCCCCAAAGAAATCAGTTTTGTTGGTTTTTTTTAAAGGTGGTACTGGAATGTTCGTATTATTGTAAGTAACATTCATGTTGTAGTGGTTTGCAAACAAAAAGTGGGGGTTGGGGGTGGGGGGGTGGGGCCCTAACAACTTAGGGAGAAAAAAAATATGAAAATTATGGTCCAGGGGCACAAGTATGCCCCCCCGGGTTATAAAAACCTTTTCCCACTTTAACTGGAATCACAATAAGGGGGGGGCGGTGGGGATAAAAAAAAACAATTAAAAGGGGGGAATATTATTTTTAGTTTCTTTTTTTGCATGGGTTCCCCCTTGGGAAAAATATTTGAAAAAAAAAATTAAAATATTGGATCTCCCCCTCCCAAAATTTAATTTATTTTTTTATTTGTAATTTTAAAATAATAACTTTTTTTACTTTTGTGATGCTGGGGGACTTTTTTAACAGTTTTTACCTTATTTTTACTTTTTATATGTTTTATTCCAAAACCAAATTTAAATTTGGGGCATTATTTACATCTTTGGGATTTTTGATAACTTGTAGGGGATAATGGGTACAGCTGTGATTAAAAGTAAAGGGCCAATTTTGGTCACCCCCTACCGGGGGTGGGGGCCACTATGTTTTCCCATTATAAACTTTAATCTTATTCATCCATTTCCATTGTTAGAGGGGGATTCTTGTCCGGTATGCTTTCCTTTTGGGGGGTAGGGACCAAAATAATTTTTTTCGTTTGGACTTATAATTGAAACCCTTGTGTAAACAACTAGAAACCCTTTTCATAAAGAAAATGGGGGGGGGAAATCTGGGTCTTTTTTAGAAATTTATTTTTGATTTTTCACTTCATTGGGGAATTTGGTAATTTTTTTTTTCCTTCCATTTCAACCCTTGGGTTTGTTTGGTTTTAAAGATTTTTCCCCTTGAGGGGCATAACACCTTAATTATTCAGTTTTATCTAGCTCATTAATCATAACAAATTAAAAATGTTCATATATTAATTTTACAATTGTTTAAGTGGGGGGGCCAACTGAGTTTCCTTTTCCCATGGCATAAAAGCTATAAAGTGTAAACATGTGGGGTGGGGGTTTTGTCCTTAAAAAAAATATATGTTATATATAGTAATTTTTATGTTTAATAAAAAACTTTAGCTCTTTAAAAAAAAATCTGACTGGGAAAACGGGTAATATAATAAAATGAAACAAATAAGGCCCCTTTTCAGCCGTTATGGGGTTGTTTCAACTTTTATTGGGGTCTTTCTGCATTTTTTCAAAAAGGTTTGGAATTTTAAGGGATAATAACTTCCCCCCCAGGCCCCCCTATTAAGGGGCTAAGGCCATTATTGGGAAAATATCAAAAACATTAGTTTACTACTATACATAATACCAGTTGGGGCCGCGTAGTCTCCCTCCTTATTAGTTTATTTAAGATATTTCTTCTGCCTTTTATATCTTTATGAACAGCCCTTGATGAAGGGTTGTTTCACCGCCCCAGCCAGTTTTACTATTTCCACCAGAAAAATGGGAGCCCTTTTTGAGAGGTACTTGCCTCATTTCTCAGGCTCAGGCCCCAGGGGCGGGGCCCTGACCCTGGACAAGGCTCCTGGCCCCCCTGAGCAGGGCCGGGGCGGCTCACTTCCCCCCTGTGGGCCTTTGGGAGAGCTTCCTGAAGAGGGCTCAGCTCCCGGTGATGGAACATTGGAGCAGGAGAAAAGTGGGGGTTTTTTTTCCAAAGCTTGGGGCGCGGGGTGACCTAAATCTCTTGGCCCTTTTTTAAACAGAAAGGGGAATGTTCTCTTTTTTCCTTTCTTTTTTCTTATTTTTTCCCTTTCGCCTTTTCCTTCCTTTTCTCTCCTCTTTTTTTTCTCTCTCTCTTTTCTTTCCCTTTTTATTCCTTTCTTTCTTATATCTTTTCCTTTCTTTTTCGTTTTTCCCTTTTTCTTTTTTTCTTTTCCCTTCCCTTTTTTCCCCTTTTCCCTTTTCGTTTCTATCTTCTTATTTCCCTTCTTTTCTTTTTCTTCTCGTGACTTTTCGTACTTCCCCCTTCTCACTCACTCACAGACATGAGAAAGATGCACACCACCGCACCTCCTCCTACCAGGGCCACCTGCTCACCCCAACCGCCACCCACCCCGACCGCCCACCCGCCTTTAAAGGGAATCATAACTCCCCGTCTCCACCCCCCGCCCATGCGCCTGCTACACCTGTGGCTCTGCCCTCCCCCAGATTAAAAATCCCTGCGCCAGGTTATCAGATCAGTTCCGCCCTCGGAGCCCGTTCCAACTCAACAGATCAAACCTTCCCCCCCGAGTTGCCTCGGTTGGGGGCATCAATCAAGATGCTCGCAGCTTCTAGATTTGTGGGCGTGGCCCACCAGGTGTGATGCAGGGGAGTGGATGGGCACCAAGGGCCCTGTTCTCTGCCTTCTGACTGCCTGTCTGACTGCCTGTCCAACAAGGGAAAGGGAAGGGGCTGCCCAACATTTTTATTTGTTTGTAGTATTGTCCCTGTGGAAACATGGGTTCAGCCAGGTCCCCCACGAAATCGATGCAATGGCCCCTTGGGGAGAGGCAAGGTGGGCAATGTCAAAGTCAGAATTCCCACGGTCTTTTTTTTTTCTTTTCCCTTCCCCACTCTGTGTCACTCTGCCCATCCCATGGCACTCTTGGTAGGCAGTCCCCCGTCTCCTACGGCAGGGAACATGCCGACCACGCCACCACCCCCAACCCCTTGTGTGGCTGTTGTGTTTGTTAGCAGATAGTGGGAATCCCAGCATGTTTAAAAAAAAAACGCCAGAGAGTTCTGTGTGAAAGCCTCTTTCTTTTTTGTCTTCCTTTTCCGCTTCCTATTCCCACACTGGCAGCTCATGCTGAAGGCGGGACCCCCTGCTACACGTGCCGCACTGCAGCAGCTCCCTCATGCCCCTGGCAATCTGGGCTAGGGACTGAGACAAGCCGTCCGTGAGCATGCCTGCTCAACCACATATCCCATCACCTGTTCCTGGAGTGGGCGCCCTCGCACGGGTGGTCCAGTGAGGTGGATGGAAGAAGAGCCGGGCAGGCAGAGCCGCGATGGGGGGGTGTGGTGGAGGGGGAAAGGAGACTCTGAGGGACAACTCAGCCCAGCCTTCGACCCTCATGGGTCGTACAATACCAGGGGCCCCAATCAAATGCCCCTCCTCTGTCCTCTTTGTTGACGTCATGTCCTCCTGGTATAGAAGCCCACCAGAATCTCAGTGGGCAGCAGAGGCCTTTTCCCTTTTGGCAAAATACATGAAAGATGTATGAGATCAGTTCCCCAGGCATCAGTCCCCCACTCTGCTGACACCTACAGAGGGGGCCCGTCTCTTTCTGGACCCGAGAGACATGCGACCCCCCACTCAACCCCATTTAATGCCTTGGGGACCTCAGCGGGCGTGTCACCGGTCCCCCTCATCACCCCCCAGCTGCTTGTAAGGAGGTGTGCGCCCCAGATGTACAAAAAAAACACACCTTCTTCTTGGGTGGGGCTTGGGCGTCAGCTCTGGGAATGGATGGTGGACAAGGAACCTGGGAATGGTGGAAACCAGCGTGACTAGCCTGGACCACCACACTGCCTAGAACAGGAGGCCCGCAGGGATTTGTGTCCTGCTTCATTTCCATTTATTTTCCCTTTGATCGGGCAAAGGTGTCTCCCAAACGTGCTTAGTTGCCTCCTAGTAGGAGCTTCATAACACATTGGTCTCGCGTAAATAAAAACCATCACAACACAGCAACACCCTCCCATAACAATTCTAGAGTGGGGCTTGGGGCCGCCTGCTACTCCGCCCACAAGCCACGTCGAGAATTCTCCAATGTGGCTTACACCAAGGCCGAGACCAGCTAGGTGAAAATTCTCCAACGTTGGCTTGGACAGGTTGCTTTTTCCAAACTGCGATGGCCAACGGGGCCGCTAGATGGGCGAGTCAAGCGTCCCTTTTCCCTTTCCAGGGACAGAGGGAAATAATTGCCAAACTCCACAAACCAACCGGCGCGTGTCCAGCATCAAACCCTGTCTGAAGAGAGCCAGGGGAGCAGTAGGACCCTGCCAATGAGTGGCTTGGTCCCCACGAGCAGTCCTATGAGGTTTCCCCCCCCCTCCTCTTTCCCCTCCTCACACCACCCCAACCACTCACCCACTTTTCAGAGGAGCATACTGAGACTCAAGAGAGATGTGGTGGAAACGTTTTCACCACCAAGACTCACACATGCTTGTAAGTGGCAGAGTCAACGAGTGTGGGTGCTCACTCTGGTTAGGGCCACCGCAGCTCTCTTCCCAAGAACTCGTTGGACTCTGGAGAAGGCCCGTGGGGTGAGAACAATGGGATAAGGTTTCTTTCTCCTCTTCTCCCCTCGGGAAACTCATGCTGGTACCCTCGACACGATGAGGGCCACTTGCTCCAAACGTGCCCTCATGGCGGGCCTTGCCAGGCCCTGGGCAGGGACTCAGGAAGGTTAACCCAGTTACCTCAGCTGCCGCGTACATGGGTGGGACAAGGAAAAGACACATCCAGGGTCAGTCGGCAATGAGACCCGTGGAATAATCCCACAAGGATTGAGGTCTGGAGCCTCATTCGGGGGTAGGTCCAGCCTTCCCCCCCACAGGGACGTGTTGCGAGAGAGGGACAGGAGTGCCCCAGGCTGAACGAGGTTTCTAGTGTCTCAAAGTG
>JAJQQW010001317.1:7500-17500 GCA_025583905.1 Ia io | reverse complement strand
GGGGGGGGGGGGGGGGGGGGGGGGGGGGGGGGGGGGGGGGGGGGGGGGGGGGGGGGGGGGGGGGGGGGGGGGGGGGGGGGGGGGGGGGGGGGGGGGGGGGGGGGGGGGGGGGGGGGGGGGGGGGGGGGGGGGGGGGGGGGGGGGGGGGGGGGGGGGGGGGGGGGGGGGGGGGGGGGGGGGGGGGGGGGGGGGGGGGGGGGGGGGGGGGGGGGGGGGGGGGGGGGGGGGGGGGGGGGGGGGGGGGGGGGGGGGGGGGGGGGGGGGGGGGGGGGGGGGGGGGGGGGGGGGGGGGGGGGGGGGTGGGGGGGGGGGGGGGGGGGGGGGGGGGGGGGGGGGGGGGGGGGGGGGGGGGGGGGGGGGGGGGGGGGGGGGGGGGGGGGGGGGGGGGGGGGGGGGGGGGGGGGGGGGGGGGGGGGGGGGGGGGAGGGGGGGGTGGGGGGGGGGGGGGGGGGGGGGGGGCGGGGGGGGGGGGGGGGGGGGGGGGGGGGGGGGGGGGGGGAGGACTGGGGGGGGGGGGGGGGGGGGGGGGGGGGGGGGGGGGGGGGGGGGGGGGGGGGGGGGGGGGGGGGGGGGGGGGGGGGGGGGGGGGGGGGGGGGGGGGGGGGGGGGGGGGGGGGGGGGGGGGGGGGGGGGGGGGGGGGGGGGGGGGGGGGGGGGGGGGGGGGGGGGGGGGGGGGGGTTGGGGGGGGGAGGGGGGGGGGGGGGGGGGGGGGGGGGGGGGGGGGGGGGGGGGGGGGGGGGGGGGGGGGGGGGGGGGGGGGGGTGGGGGGGGGGGGGGGGGGGGGGGGGGGGGGGGGGGGGGGGGGGGGGGGGGGGGGGGGGGGGGGGGGGGGGGGGGGGGGGGGGGGGGGGGGGGGGGGGGGGGGGGGGGGGGGGGGGGGGGGGGGGGGGGGGGGGGGGGGGGGGGGGGGGGGGGGGGGGGGGGGGGGGGGGGGGGGGGGGGGGGGGGGGGGGGGGGGGGGGGGGGGGGGGGGGGGGGGGGGGGGGGGGGGGGGGGGGGGGGGGGGGGGGGGGGGGGGGGGGGGGGGGGGGGGGGGGGGGGGGGGGGGGGGGGGGGGGGGGGGGGGGGGGGGGGGGGGGGGGGGGGGGGGGGGGGGGGGGGGGGGGGGGGGGGGGGGGGGGGGGGGGGGGGGGGGGGGGGGGGGGGGGGGGGGGGGGGGGGGGGGGGGGGGGGGGGGGGGGGGGGGGGGGGGGGGGGGGGGGGGGGGGGGGGGGGGGGGGGGGGGGGGGGGGGGGGGGGGGGGGGGGGGGGGGGGGGGGGGGGGGGGGGGGGGGGGGGGGGGGGGGGGGGGGGGGGGGGGGGGGGGGGGTGGGGGGGGGGGGGGGGGGGGGGGGGGGGGGGGGGGGGGGGGGGGGGGGGGGGGGGGGGGGGGGGGGGGGGGGGGTGGGGGGGGGGGGGGGGGGGGGGGGGGGGGGGGGGGGGGGGGGGGGGGGGGGGGGGGGTGGGGGGGGGGGGTGGGGGGGGGGGGGGGGGGGGGGGGGGGGGGGGGGGGGGGGGGGGGGGGGGGGGGGGGGGGGTGGGGGGGGGGGGGGGGGGGGGGGGGGGGGGGGGGGGGGGGGGGGGGGGGGGGGGGGGGGGGGGGGGGGGGGGGGGGGGGGGGGGGGGGGGGGGGGGGGGGGGGGGGGGGGGGGGGGGGGGGGGGGGGGGGGGGGGGGGGGGGGGGGGGGGGGGGGGGGGGGGGGGGGGGGGGGGGGGGGGGGGGGGGGGGGGGGGGGGGGGGGGGGGGGGGGGGGGGGGGGGGGGGGGGGGGGGGGGGGGGGGGGGGGGGGGGGGGGGGGGGGGGGGGGGGGGGGGGGGGGGGGGGGGGGGGGGGGGGGGGGGGGGGGGGGGGGGGGGGGGGGGGGGGGGGGGGGGGGGGGGGGGGGGGGGGGTGGGGGGGGGGGGGGGGGGGGGGGGGGGGGGGGGGGGGGGGGGGGGGGGGGGGGGGGGGGGGGGGGGGGGGGGGGGGGGGGGGGGGGGGGGGGGGGGGGGGGGGGGGGGGGGGGGGGGGGGGGGGGGGGGGGGGGGGGGGGGGGGGGGGGGGGGGGGGGGGGGGGGGGGGGGGGGGGGGGGGGGGGGGGGGGGGGGGGGGGGGGGGGGGGGGGGGGGGGGGGGGGGGGGGGGGGTGGGGGGGGGGGGGGGGGGGGGGGGGGGGGGGGGGGGGGGGGGGGGGGGGGGGGGGGGGGGGGGGGGGGGGGGGGGGGGGGGGGGGGGGGGGGGTGTGGGGGGGGGGGGGGGGGGGGGGGGGGGGGGGGGGGGGGGGGGGGGGGGGGGGGGGGGGGGGGGGGGGGGGGGGGGGGGGGGTGGGGGGGGGGGGGGGGGGGGGGGGGGGGGGGGGGGGGGGGGGGGGGGGGGGGGGGGGGGGGGGGGGGGGGGGGGGGGGGGGGGGGGGGGGGGGGGGGGGGGGGGGGGGGGGGGGGGGGGGGGGGGGGGGGGGGGGGGGGGGGGGGGGGGGGGGGGGGGGGGGGGGGGGGGGGGGGGGGGGGGGGGGGGGGGGGGGGGGGGGGGGGGGGGGGGGGGGGGGGGGGGGGGGGGGGGGGGGGGGGGGGGGGGGGGGGGGGGGGGGGGGGGGGGGGGGGGGGGGGGGGGGGGGGGGGGGGGGGGGGGGGGGGGGGGGGGGGGGGGGGGGGGGGGGGGGGGGGGGGGGGGGGGGGGGGGGGGGGGGGGGGGGGGGGGGGGGGGGGGGGGGGGGGGGGGGGGGGGGGGGGGGGGGGGGGGGGGGGGGGGGGGGGGGGGGGGGGGGGGGGGGGGGGGGGGGGGGGGGGGGGGGGGGGGGGGGGGGGGGGGGGGGGGGGGGGGGGGGGGGGGGGGGGGGGGGGGGGGGGGGGGGGGGGGGGGGGGGGGGGGGGGGGGGGGGGGGGGGGGGGGGGGGGGGGGGGGGGGGGGGGGGGGGGGGGGGGGGGGGGGGGGGGGGGGGGGGGGGGGGGGGGGGGGGGGGGGGGGGGGGGGGGGGGGGGGGGGGGGGGGGGGGGGGGGGGGTGGGGGGGGGGGGGGGGGGGGGGGGGGGGGGGGGGGGGGGGGGGGGGGGGGGGGGGGGGGGGGGGGGGGGGGGGGGGGGGGGGGGGGGGGGGGGGGGGGGGGGGGGGGGGGGGGGGGGGGGGGGGGGGGGGGGGAAGGGCGGGGGGGGGGGGGGGGGGGGGGGGGGGGGGGGGGGGGGGGGGGGGGGGGGGGGGGGGGGGGGGGGGGGGGGGGGGGGGGGGGGGGGGGGGGGGGGGGGGGGGGTGGGGGGGGGGGGGGGGGGGGGGGGGGGGGGGGGGGGGGGGGGGGGGGGGGGGGGGGGGGGGGGGGGGGGGGGGGGGGGGGGGGGGGGGGGGGGGGGGGGGGGGGGGGGGGGGGGGGGGGGGGGGGTTTTTTTTTTTCGGGGGGGGGGGGGGGGGGGGGGGGGGGGGGGGGGGGGGGGGGGGGGGGGGGGGGGGGGGGGGGGGGGGGGGGGGGGGGGGGGGGGGGGGGGGGGGGGGGGGGGGGGGGGGGGGGGGGGGGGGGGGGGGGGGGGGGGGGGGGGGGGGGGGGGGGGGGGGGGGGGGGGGGGGGGGGGGGGGGGGGGGGGGGGGGGGGGGGGGGGGGGGGGGGGGGGGGGGGGGGGGGGGGGGGGGGGGGGGGGGGGGGGGGGGGGGGGGGGGGGGGGGGGGGGGGGGGGGGGGGGGGGGGGGGGGGGGGGGGGGGGGGGGGGGGGGGGGGGGGGGTGGGGGGGGGGGGGGGGGGGGGGGGGGGGGGGGGGGGGGGGGGGGGGGGGGGGGGGGGGGGGGGGGGGGGGGGGGGGGGGGGGGGGGGGGGGGGGGGGGGGGGGGGGGGGGGGGGTGGGGGGGGGGGGGGGGGGGGGGGGGGGGGGGGGGGGGGGGGGGGGGGGGGGGGGGGGGGGGGGGGGGGGGGGGGGGGGGGGGGGGGGGGGGGGGGGGGGGGGGGGGGGGGGGGGGGGGGGGGGGGGGGGGGGGGGGGGGGGGGGGGGGGGGGGGGGGGGGGGGGGGGGGGGGGGGGGGGGGGGGGGGGGGGGGGGGGGGGGGGGGGGGGGGGGGGGGGGGGGGGGGGGGGGGGGGGGGGGGGGGGGGGGGGGGGGGGGGGGGGGGGGGGGGGGGGGGGGGGGGGGGGGGGGGCGGGGGGGGGGGGGGGGGGGGGGGGGGGGGGGGGGGGGGGGGGGGGGGGGGGGGGGGGGGGGGGGGGGGGGGGGGGGGGGGGGGGGGGGGGGGGGGGGGGGGGGGGGGGGGGGGGGGGGGGGGGGGGGGGGGGGGGGGGGGGGGGGGGGGGGGGGGGGGGGGGGGGGGGGGGGGGGGGGGGGGGGGGGGGGGGGGGGGGGGGGGGGGGGGGGGGGGGGGGGGGGGGGGGGGGGGGGGGGGGGGGGGGGGGGGGGGGGGGGGGGGGGGGGGGGGGGGGGGGGGGGGGGGGGGGGGGGGGGGGGGGGGGGGGGGGGGGGGGGGGGGGGGGGGGGGGGGGGGGGGGGGGGGGGGGGGGGGGGGGGGGGGGGGGGGGGGGGGGGGGGGGGGGGGGGGGGGGGGGGGGGGGGGGGGGGGGGGGGGGGGGGGGGGGGGGGGGGGGGGGGGGGGGGGGGGGGGGGGGGGGGGGGGGGGGGGGGGGGGGGGGGGGGGGGGGGGGGGGGGGGGGGGGGGGGGGGGGGGGGGGGGGGGGGGGGGGGGGGGGGGGGGGGGGGGGGGGGGGGGGGGGGGGGGGGGGGGGGGGGGGGGGGGGGGGGGGGGGGGGGGGGGGGGGGGGGGGGGGGGGGGGGGGGGGGGGGGGGGGGGGGGGGGGGGGGGGGGGGGGGGGGGGGGGGGGGGGGGGGGGGGGGGGGGGGGGGGGGGGGGGGGGGGGGGGGGGGGGGGGGGGGGGGGGGGGGGGGGGGGGGGGGGGGGGGGGGGGGGGGGGGGGGGGGGGGGGGGGGGGGGGGGGGGGGGGGGGGGGGGGGGGGGGGGGGGGGGGGGGGGGGGGGGGGGGGGGGGGGGGGGGGGGGGGGGGGGGGGGGGGGGGGGGGGGGGGGGGGGGGGGGGGGGGGGGGGGGGGGGGGGGGGGGGGGGGGGGGGGGGGGGGGGGGGGGGGGGGGGGGGGGGGGGGGGGGGGGGGGGGGGGGGGGGGGGGGGGGGGGGGGGGGGGGGGGGGGGGGGGGGGGGGGGGGGGGGGGGGGGGGGGGGGGGGGGGGGGGGGGGGGGGGGGGGGGGGGGGGGGGGGGGGGGGGGGGGGGGGGGGGGGGGGGGGGGGGGGGGGGGGGGGGGGGGGGGGGGGGGGGGGGGGGGGGGGGGGGGGGGGGGGGGGGGGGGGGGGGGGGGGGGGGGGGGGGGGGGGGGGGGGGGGGGGGGGGGGGGGGGGGGGGGGGGGGGGGGGGGGGGGGGGGGGGGGGGGGGGGGGGGGGGGGGGGGGGGGGGGGGGGGGGGGGGGGGGGGGGGGGGGGGGGGGGGGGGGGGGGGGGGGGGGGGGGGGGGGGGGGGGGGGGGGGGGGGGGGGGGGGGGGGGGGGGGGGGGGGGGGGGGGGGGGGGGGGGGGGGGGGGGGGGGGGGGGGGGGGGGGGGGGGGGGGGGGGGGGGGGGGGGGGGGGGGGGGGGGGGGGGGGGGGGGGGGGGGGGGGGGGGGGGGGGGGGGGGGGGGGGGGGGGGGGGGGGGGGGGGGGGGGGGGGGGGGGGGGGGGGGGGGGGGGGGGGGGGGGGGGGGGGGGGGGGGGGGGGGGGGGGGGGGGGGGGGGGGGGGGGGGGGGGGGGGGGGGGGGGGGGGGGGGGGGGGGGGGGGGGGGGGGGGGGGGGGGGGGGGGGGGGGGGGGGGGGGGGGGGGGGGGGGGGGGGGGGGGGGGGGGGGGGGGGGGGGGGGGGGGGGGGGGGGGGGGGGGGGGGGGGGGGGGGGGGGGGGGGGGGGGGGGGGGGGGGGGGGGGGGGGGGGGGGGGGGGGGGGGGGGGGGGGGGGGGGGGGGGGGGGGGGGGGGGGGGGGGGGGGGGGGGGGGGGGGGGGGGGGGGGGGGGGGGGGGGGGGGGGGGGGGGGGGGGGGGGGGGGGGGGGGGGGGGGGGGGGGGGGGGGGGGGGGGGGGGGGGGGGGGGGGGGGGGGGGGGGGGGGGGGGGGGGGGGGGGGGGGGGGGGGGGGGGGGGGGGGGGGGGGGGGGGGGGGGGGGGGGGGGGGGGGGGGGGGGGGGGGGGGGGGGGGGGGGGGGGGGGGGGGGGGGGGGGGGGGGGGGGGGGGGGGGGGGGGGGGGGGGGGGGGGGGGGGGGGGGGGGGGGGGGGGGGGGGGGGGGGGGGGGGGGGGGGGGGGGGGGGGGGGGGGGGGGGGGGGGGGGGGGGGGGGGGGGGGGGGGGGGGGGGGGGGGGGGGGGGGGGGGGGGGGGGGGGGGGGGGGGGGGGGGGGGGGGGGGGGGGGGGGGGGGGGGGGGGGGGGGGGGGGGGGGGGGGGGGGGGGGGGGGGGGGGGGGGGGGGGGGGGGGGGGGGGGGGGGGGGGGGGGGGGGGGGGGGGGGGGGGGGGGGGGGGGGGGGGGGGGGGGGGGGGGGGGGGGGGGGGGGGGGGGGGGGGGGGGGGGGGGGGGGGGGGGGGGGGGGGGGGGGGGGGGGGGGGGGGGGGGGGGGGGGGGGGGGGGGGGGGGGGGGGGGGGGGGGGGGGGGGGGGGGGGGGGGGGGGGGGGGGGGGGGGGGGGGGGGGGGGGGGGGGGGGGGGGGGGGGGGGGGGGGGGGGGGGGGGGGGGGGGGGGGGGGGGGGGGGGGGGGGGGGGGGGGGGGGGGGGGGGGGGGGGGGGGGGGGGGGGGGGGGGGGGGGGGGGGGGGGGGGGGGGGGGGGGGGGGGGGGGGGGGGGGGGGGGGGGGGGGGGGGGGGGGGGGGGGGGGGGGGGGGGGGGGGGGGGGGGGGGGGGGGGGGGGGGGGGGGGGGGGGGGGGGGGGGGGGGGGGGGGGGGGGGGGGGGGGGGGGGGGGGGGGGGGGGGGGGGGGGGGGGGGGGGGGGGGGGGGGGGGGGGGGGGGGGGGGGGGGGGGGGGGGGGGGGGGGGGGGGGGGGGGGGGGGGGGGGGGGGGGGGGGGGGGGGGGGGGGGGGGGGGGGGGGGGGGGGGGGGGGGGGGGGGGGGGGGGGGGGGGGGGGGGGGGGGGGGGGGGGGGGGGGGGGGGGGGGGGGGGGGGGGGGGGGGGGGGGGGGGGGGGGGGGGGGGGGGGGGGGGGGGGGGGGGGGGGGGGGGGGGGGGGGGGGGGGGGGGGGGGGGGGGGGGGGGGGGGGGGGGGGGGGGGGGGGGGGGGGGGGGGGGGGGGGGGGGGGGGGGGGGGGGGGGGGGGGGGGGGGGGGGGGGGGGGGGGGGGGGGGGGGGGGGGGGGGGGGGGGGGGGGGGGGGGGGGGGGGGGGGGGGGGGGGGGGGGGGGGGGGGGGGGGGGGGGGGGGGGGGGGGGGGGGGGGGGGGGGGGGGGGGGGGGGGGGGGGGGGGGGGGGGGGGGGGGGGGGGGGGGGGGGGGGGGGGGGGGGGGGGGGGGGGGGGGGGGGGGGGGGGGGGGGGGGGGGGGGGGGGGGGGGGGGGGGGGGGGGGGGGGGGGGGGGGGGGGGGGGGGGGGGGGGGGGGGGGGGGGGGGGGGGGGGGGGGGGGGGGGGGGGGGGGGGGGGGGGGGGGGGGGGGGGGGGGGGGGGGGGGGGGGGGGGGGGGGGGGGGGGGGGGGGGGGGGGGGGGGGGGGGGGGGGGGGGGGGGGGGGGGGGGGGGGGGGGGGGGGGGGGGGGGGGGGGGGGGGGGGGGGGGGGGGGGGGGGGGGGGGGGGGGGGGGGGGGGGGGGGGGGGGGGGGGGGGGGGGGGGGGGGGGGGGGGGGGGGGGGGGGGGGGGGGGGGGGGGGGGGGGGGGGGGGGGGGGGGGGGGGGGGGGGGGGGGGGGGGGGGGGGGGGGGGGGGGGGGGGGGGGGGGGGGGGGGGGGGGGGGGGGGGGGGGGGGGGGGGGGGGGGGGGGGGGGGGGGGGGGGGGGGGGGGGGGGGGGGGGGGGGGGGGGGGGGGGGGGGGGGGGGGGGGGGGGGGGGGGGGGGGGGGGGGGGGGGGGGGGGGGGGGGGGGGGGGGGGGGGGGGGGGGGGGGGGGGGGGGGGGGGGGGGGGGGGGGGGGGGGGGGGGGGGGGGGGGGGGGGGGGGGGGGGGGGGGGGGGGGGGGGGGGGGGGGGGGGGGGGGGGGGGGGGGGGGGGGGGGGGGGGGGGGGGGGGGGGGGGGGGGGGGGGGGGGGGGGGGGGGGGGGGGGGGGGGGGGGGGGGGGGGGGGGGGGGGGGGGGGGGGGGGGGGGGGGGGGGGGGGGGGGGGGGGGGGGGGGGGGGGGGGGGGGGGGGGGGGGGGGGGGGGGGGGGGGGGGGGGGGGGGGGGGGGGGGGGGGGGGGGGGGGGGGGGGGGGGGGGGGGGGGGGGGGGGGGGGGGGGGGGGGGGGGGGGGGGGGGGGGGGGGGGGGGGGGGGGGGGGGGGGGGGGGGGGGGGGGGGGGGGGGGGGGGGGGGGGGGGGGGGGGGGGGGGGGGGGGGGGGGGGGGGGGGGGGGGGGGGGGGGGGGGGGGGGGGGGGGGGGGGGGGGGGGGGGGGGGGGGGGGGGGGGGGGGGGGGGGGGGGGGGGGGGGGGGGGGGGGGGGGGGGGGGGGGGGGGGGGGGGGGGGGGGGGGGGGGGGGGGGGGGGGGGGGGGGGGGGGGGGGGGGGGGGGGGGGGGGGGGGGGGGGGGGGGGGGGGGGGGGGGGGGGGGGGGGGGGGGGGGGGGGGGGGGGGGGGGGGGGGGGGGGGGGGGGGGGGGGGGGGGGGGGGGGGGGGGGGGGGGGGGGGGGGGGGGGGGGGGGGGGGGGGGGGGGGGGGGGGGGGGGGGGGGGGGGGGGGGGGGGGGGGGGGGGGGGGGGGGGGGGGGGGGGGGGGGGGGGGGGGGGGGGGGGGGGGGGGGGGGGGGGGGGGGGGGGGGGGGGGGGGGGGGGGGGGGGGGGGGGGGGGGGGGGGGGGGGGGGGGGGGGGGGGGGGGGGGGGGGGGGGGGGGGGGGGGGGGGGGGGGGGGGGGGGGGGGGGGGGGGGGGGGGGGGGGGGGGGGGGGGGGGGGGGGGGGGGGGGGGGGGGGGGGGGGGGGGGGGGGGGGGGGGGGGGGGGGGGGGGGGGGGGGGGGGGGGGGGGGGGGGGGGGGGGGGGGGGGGGGGGGGGGGGGGGGGGGGGGGGGGGGGGGGGGGGGGGGGGGGGGGGGGGGGGGGGGGGGGGGGGGGGGGGGGGGGGGGGGGGGGGGGGGGGGGGGGGGGGGGGGGGGGGGGGGGGGGGGGGGGGGGGGGGGGGGGGGGGGGGGGGGGGGGGGGGGGGGGGGGGGGGGGGGGGGGGGGGGGGGGGGGGGGGGGGGGGGGGGGGGGGGGGGGGGGGGGGGGGGGGGGGGGGGGGGGGGGGGGGGGGGGGGGGGGGGGGGGGGGGGGGGGGGGGGGGGGGGGGGGGGGGGGGGGGGGGGGGGGGGGGGGGGGGGGGGGGGGGGGGGGGGGGGGGGGGGGGGGGGGGGGGGGGGGGGGGGGGGGGGGGGGGGGGGGGGGGGGGGGGGGGGGGGGGGGGGGGGGGGGGGGGGGGGGGGGGGGGGGGGGGGGGGGGGGGGGGGGGGGGGGGGGGGGGGGGGGGGGGGGGGGGGGGGGGGGGGGGGGGGGGGGGGGGGGGGGGGGGGGGGGGGGGGGGGGGGGGGGGGGGGGGGGGGGGGGGGGGGGGGGGGGGGGGGGGGGGGGGGGGGGGGGGGGGGGGGGGGGGGGGGGGGGGGCCGGGGGGGGGGGGGGGGGGGGGGGGGGGGGGGGGGGGGGGGGGGGGGGGGGGGGGGGGGGGGGGGGGGGGGGGGGGGGGGGGGGGGGGGGGGGGGGGGGGGGGGGGGGGGGGGGGGGGGGGGGGGGGGGGGGGGGGGGGGGGGGGGGGGGGGGGGGGGGGGGGGGGGGGGGGGGGGGGGGGGGGGGGGGGGGGGGGGGGGGGGGGGGGGGGGGGGGGGGGGGGGGGGGGGGGGGGGGGGGGGGGGGGGGGGGGGGGGGGGGGGGGGGGGGGGGGGGGGGGGGGGGGGGGGGGGGGGGGGGGGGGGGGGGGGGGGGGGGGGGGGGGGGGGGGGGGGGGGGGGGGGGGGGGGGGGGGGGGGGGGGGGG
>JAJQQW010001317.1:0-2500 GCA_025583905.1 Ia io | reverse complement strand
GGGGGGGGGGGGGGGGGGGGGGGGGGGGGGGGGGGGGGGGGGGGGGGGGGGGGGGGGGGGGGGGGGGGGGGGGGGGGGGGGGGGGGGGGGGGGGGGGGGGGGGGGGGGGGGGGGGGGGGGGGGGGGGGGGGGGGGGGGGGGGGGGGGGGGGGGGGGGGGGGGGGGGGGGGGGGGGGGGGGGGGGGGGGGGGGGGGGGGGGGGGGGGGGGGGGGGGGGGGGGGGGGGGGGGGGGGGGGGGGGGGGGGGGGGGGGGGGGGGGGGGGGGGGGGGGGGGGGGGGGGGGGGGGGGGGGGGGGGGGGGGGGGGGGGGGGGGGGGGGGGGGGGGGGGGGGGGGGGGGGGGGGGGGGGGGGGGGGGGGGGGGGGGGGGGGGGGGGGGGGGGGGGGGGGGGGGGGGGGGGGGGGGGGGGGGGGGGGGGGGGGGGGGGGGGGGGGGGGGGGGGGGGGGGGGGGGGGGGGGGGGGGGGGGGGGGGGGGGGGGGGGGGGGGGGGGGGGGGGGGGGGGGGGGGGGGGGGGGGGGGGGGGGGGGGGGGGGGGGGGGGGGGGGGGGGGGGGGGGGGGGGGGGGGGGGGGGGGGGGGGGGGGGGGGGAGGGGGGGGGGGGGGGGGGGGGGGGGGGGGGGGGGGGGGGGGGGGGGGGGGGGGGGGGGGGGGGGGGGGGGGGGGGGGGGGGGGGGGGGGGGGGGGGGGGGGGGGGGGGGGGGGGGGGGGGGGGGGGGGGGGGGGGGGGGGGGGGGGGGGGGGGGGGGGGGGGGGGGGGGGGGGGGGGGGGGGGGGGGGGGGGGGGGGGGGGGGGGGGGGGGGGGGGGGGGGGGGGGGGGGGGGGGGGGGGGGGGGGGGGGGGGGGGGGGGGGGGGGGGGGGGGGGGGGGGGGGGGGGGGGGGGGGGGGGGGGGGGGGGGGGGGGGGGGGGGGGGGGGGGGGGGGGGGGGGGGGGGGGGGGGGGGGGGGGGGGGGGGGGGGGGGGGGGGGGGGGGGGGGGGGGGGGGGGGGGGGGGGGGGGGGGGGGGGGGGGGGGGGGGGGGGGGGGGGGGGGGGGGGGGGGGGGGGGGGGGGGGGGGGGGGGGGGGGGGGGGGGGGGGGGGGGGGGGGGGGGGGGGGGGGGGGGGGGGGGGGGGGGGGGGGGGGGGGGGGGGGGGGGGGGGGGGGGGGGGGGGGGGGGGGGGGGGGGGGGGGGGGGGGGGGGGGGGGGGGGGGGGGGGGCGGGGGGGGGGGGGGGGGGGGGGGGGGGGGGGGGGGGGGGGGGGGGGGGGGGGGGGGGGGGGGGGGGGGGGGGGGGGGGGGGGGGGGGGGGGGGGGGGGGGGGGGGGGGGGGGGGGGGGGGGGGGGGGGGGGGGGGGGGGGGGGGGGGGGGGGGGGGGGGGGGGGGGGGGGGGGGGGGGGGGGGGGGGGGGGGGGGGGGGGGGGGGGGGGGGGGGGGTGGGGGGGGGGGGGGGGGGGGGGGGGGGGGGGGGGGGGGGGGGGGGGGGCGGGGGGGGGGGGGGGGGGGGGGGGGGGGGGGGGGGGGGGGGGGGGGGGGGGGGGGGGGGGGGGGGGGGGGGGGGGGGGGGGGGGGGGGGGGGGGGGGGGGGGGGGGGGGGGGGGGGGGGGGGGGGGGGGGGGGGGGGGGGGGGGGGGGGGGGGGGGGGGGGGGGGGGGGGGGGGGGGGGGGGGGGGGGGGGGGGGGGGGGGGGGGGGGGGGGGGGGGGGGGGGGGGGGGGGGGGGGGGGGGGGGGGGGGGGGGGGGGGGGGGGGGGGGGGGGGGGGGGGGGGGGGGGGGGGGGGGGGGGGGGGGGGGGGGGGGGGGCGGGGGGGGGGGGGGGGGGGGGGGGGGGGGGGGGGGGGGGGGGGGGGGGGGGGGGGGGGGGGGGGGGGGGGGGGGGGGGGGGGGGGGGGGGGGGGGGGGGGGGGGGGGGGGGGGGGGGGGGGGGGGGGGGGGGGGGGGGGGGGGGGGGGGGGGGGTGGGGGGGGGGGCGGGGGGGGGGGGGGGGGGGGGGGGGGGGGGGGGGGGGGGGGGGGGGGGGGGGGGGGGGGGGGGGGGGGGGGGGGGGGGGGGGGGGGAGGGGCGGGGGGGGGGGGGGGGGGGGGGGGGGGGGGGGGGGGGGGGGGGGGGGGGGGGGGGGGGGGGGGGGGGGGGGGGGGGGGGGGGAGGGGGGGGGGGGGGGGGGGGGGGGGGGGGGGGGGGGGGGGGGGGGGGGGGGGGGGGGGGGGGGGGGGGGGGGGGGGGGAGAAGAAGGGGGGGGGGGGGTGGGGGGGGGGGGGGGGGGGGGGGGGGGGGGGGGGGGGGGGGTGGGGGGGGGGGGGGGGGTGGGGGGCGGGGGGGGGGGGGGGGGGGGGGGCCCTCGGGGGGTGGGGGGGGGGGGGGGGGGGGGGGGGGGGGGGGGGGGTGGGGGGGCGGGGGGGGGGGGGGGGGGGGGGGGGGGGGGGGGGGGGGGGGGGGGTTGGGGGGGGGGGGTGGGGGGGGGGGGGGGGGGGGGGTGGGGAGGGTGGGGGGGGGGGGGGGGGGGGGGGGGGGGGGGGGG
>JAJQQW010000743.1:20000-21427 GCA_025583905.1 Ia io | reverse complement strand
ATATACTCCCCACATGAAAGGGGGAGGGGTTTTTTTCTTTTTCTTTTTGCTGTGTTGTACCACTGCTATTTCCCTCATTTCTCAGAAGGGGGTAAAATAGTAAGCAAACTTTTAGGAAAAAACCATTACATTTTCATCTAAAAACTAAAGTAAAAAGGTCTTGGAATTGGGAAGAAAAGATAGGGAAATAATTAAAGTCAGGCTTTGTAGGGAAAAGGGTTGGAAAACAAAAAAACACAGGGGAAAAAATTGGGGGAAGATGCTTCAAAAGTTAAACCCCAAGTTCTTTCAAAATTTATTGCTGATTTCATTCCCTCTGTTGGGTGGAATTTTTAAAAATCACCTCTCCTATTTCCCCAAAATTCCTCTGCCCAAGTTGTTTAAATTCTCTTTTAAAAAAATTTGTAATGGTTTTGGAGTTTAAGTGCATTACAATTAAGTCGAAAAGCTGACAGAAGGATAATTAAGGGTGGGGTTTTATGTTTCCATTGCCAGGAGTGAAAGCCAAGGCCCTAACAGTATTGGACCTCCCACTCCTGGACCCCACAAAATTCAGAGGTGGTTTCTCCAAATTTTCAATAGCCTCTCAGCACGTAGGAATGGTGGACGTTACAGGATAATTTTCATTCTGTGAACAGTCAAAAAAAAAACCTTAAAAGGCCGTGCAGGGGAATTCGGAAAAATGGTATGTTATTAAAATGGATTTCCCTGAGAGTCACATTTGTAAGTTGACAATGGGGAGGGTTCTTGGCATACAGTTTTGGGTTTTTCCTTATTCTTTTATCCCCTTCTCAAACACAGCAAAAAACCTGAAAATGGTATACAATCAAAAATTGGGGCAAAGATTTTTGGGGAAAAAAGTAAGGAGCAGTAATTTAAACAAATTCACATTTACCATCTGAAGGAAATAAAACGCAGTACTAAGCAATTCAGGTGGGGGGGGACAGATTTCAAGCAATATAGGGGGCTTTCAAAAAAAAAAAACAAAAAACAAATAAAAACATGTGGCAGTTACAAAAAACAAAAAAACTCTGGACAATCCATTTAAAAAAAAAATATATATTTTTTATTTGAGTAATATGGAGAGGGAAGGATGAAGGAATGGAAAAGAGTAGGAAAAACAATTCCACCATCAAGCTGGGCCTCCTACCACACCCCCTACCAGGGGGAATATCTAGCCCACCACACGTAGCATGTGGGCCCTGGGGACCTGGGAAAAATAACCCAGGACCCCCGCGGGGGGGGGGAACCTCTGGGGTTATGAGTCAGAGTTAAAAAAAACACTGAGCCACCACCAGTCAGCTTTCTGGGCATCCATTTTTTAAAAGACTTTGTTATATTACTTTCCCATTTTATCACAATTTACTTGGAATAAAATGCTGATCCTGAAATTTAAAAAAAAAAAAAGAAAAAAAAAGTCTTTCAAT
>JAJQQW010000743.1:7500-12500 GCA_025583905.1 Ia io | reverse complement strand
AAAAAAAAAAAAAAAAAAAAAAAAAAAAAAAAAAAAAAAAAAAAAAAAAAAAAAAAAAAAAAAAAAAAAAAAAAAAAAAAAAAAAAAAAAAAAAAAAAAAAAAAAAAAAAAAAAAAAAAAAAAAAAAAAAAAAAAAAAAAAAAAAAAAAAAAAAAAAAAAAAAAAAAAAAAAAAAAAAAAAAAAAAAAAAAAAAAAAAAAAAAAAAAAAAAAAAAAAAAAAAAAAAAAAAAAAAAAAAAAAAAAAAAAAAAAAAAAAAAAAAAAAAAAAAAAAAAAAAAAAAAAAAAAAAAAAAAAAAAAAAAAAAAAAAAAAAAAAAAAAAAAAAAAAAAAAAAAAAAAAAAAAAAAAAAAAAAAAAAAAAAAAAAAAAAAAAAAAAAAAAAAAAAAAAAAAAAAAAAAAAAAAAAAAAAAAAAAAAAAAAAAAAAAAAAAAAAAAAAAAAAAAAAAAAAAAAAAAAAAAAAAAAAAAAAAAAAAAAAAAAAAAAAAAAAAAAAAAAAAAAAAAAAAAAAAAAAAAAAAAAAAAAAAAAAAAAAAAAAAAAAAAAAAAAAAAAAAAAAAAAAAAAAAAAAAAAAAAAAAAAAAAAAAAAAAAAAAAAAAAAAAAAAAAAAAAAAAAAAAAAAAAAAAAAAAAAAAAAAAAAAAAAAAAAAAAAAAAAAAAAAAAAAAAAAAAAAAAAAAAAAAAAAAAAAAAAAAAAAAAAAAAAAAAAAAAAAAAAAAAAAAAAAAAAAAAAAAAAAAAAAAAAAAAAAAAAAAAAAAAAAAAAAAAAAAAAAAAAAAAAAAAAAAAAAAAAAAAAAAAAAAAAAAAAAAAAAAAAAAAAAAAAAAAAAAAAAAAAAAAAAAAAAAAAAAAAAAAAAAAAAAAAAAAAAAAAAAAAAAAAAAAAAAAAAAAAAAAAAAAAAAAAAAAAAAAAAAAAAAAAAAAAAAAAAAAAAAAAAAAAAAAAAAAAAAAAAAAAAAAAAAAAAAAAAAAAAAAAAAAAAAAAAAAAAAAAAAAAAAAAAAAAAAAAAAAAAAAAAAAAAAAAAAAAAAAAAAAAAAAAAAAAAAAAAAAAAAAAAAAAAAAAAAAAAAAAAAAAAAAAAAAAAAAAAAAAAAAAAAAAAAAAAAAAAAAAAAAAAAAAAAAAAAAAAAAAAAAAAAAAAAAAAAAAAAAAAAAAAAAAAAAAAAAAAAAAAAAAAAAAAAAAAAAAAAAAAAAAAAAAAAAAAAAAAAAAAAAAAAAAAAAAAAAAAAAAAAAAAAAAAAAAAAAAAAAAAAAAAAAAAAAAAAAAAAAAAAAAAAAAAAAAAAAAAAAAAAAAAAAAAAAAAAAAAAAAAAAAAAAAAAAAAAAAAAAAAAAAAAAAAAAAAAAAAAAAAAAAAAAAAAAAAAAAAAAAAAAAAAAAAAAAAAAAAAAAAAAAAAAAAAAAAAAAAAAAAAAAAAAAAAAAAAAAAAAAAAAAAAAAAAAAAAAAAAAAAAAAAAAAAAAAAAAAAAAAAAAAAAAAAAAAAAAAAAAAAAAAAAAAAAAAAAAAAAAAAAAAAAAAAAAAAAAAAAAAAAAAAAAAAAAAAAAAAAAAAAAAAAAAAAAAAAAAAAAAAAAAAAAAAAAAAAAAAAAAAAAAAAAAAAAAAAAAAAAAAAAAAAAAAAAAAAAAAAAAAAAAAAAAAAAAAAAAAAAAAAAAAAAAAAAAAAAAAAAAAAAAAAAAAAAAAAAAAAAAAAAAAAAAAAAAAAAAAAAAAAAAAAAAAAAAAAAAAAAAAAAAAAAAAAAAAAAAAAAAAAAAAAAAAAAAAAAAAAAAAAAAAAAAAAAAAAAAAAAAAAAAAAAAAAAAAAAAAAAAAAAAAAAAAAAAAAAAAAAAAAAAAAAAAAAAAAAAAAAAAAAAAAAAAAAAAAAAAAAAAAAAAAAAAAAAAAAAAAAAAAAAAAAAAAAAAAAAAAAAAAAAAAAAAAAAAAAAAAAAAAAAAAAAAAAAAAAAAAAAAAAAAAAAAAAAAAAAAAAAAAAAAAAAAAAAAAAAAAAAAAAAAAAAAAAAAAAAAAAAAAAAAAAAAAAAAAAAAAAAAAAAAAAAAAAAAAAAAAAAAAAAAAAAAAAAAAAAAAAAAAAAAAAAAAAAAAAAAAAAAAAAAAAAAAAAAAAAAAAAAAAAAAAAAAAAAAAAAAAAAAAAAAAAAAAAAAAAAAAAAAAAAAAAAAAAAAAAAAAAAAAAAAAAAAAAAAAAAAAAAAAAAAAAAAAAAAAAAAAAAAAAAAAAAAAAAAAAAAAAAAAAAAAAAAAAAAAAAAAAAAAAAAAAAAAAAAAAAAAAAAAAAAAAAAAAAAAAAAAAAAAAAAAAAAAAAAAAAAAAAAAAAAAAAAAAAAAAAAAAAAAAAAAAAAAAAAAAAAAAAAAAAAAAAAAAAAAAAAAAAAAAAAAAAAAAAAAAAAAAAAAAAAAAAAAAAAAAAAAAAAAAAAAAAAAAAAAAAAAAAAAAAAAAAAAAAAAAAAAAAAAAAAAAAAAAAAAAAAAAAAAAAAAAAAAAAAAAAAAAAAAAAAAAAAAAAAAAAAAAAAAAAAAAAAAAAAAAAAAAAAAAAAAAAAAAAAAAAAAAAAAAAAAAAAAAAAAAAAAAAAAAAAAAAAAAAAAAAAAAAAAAAAAAAAAAAAAAAAAAAAAAAAAAAAAAAAAAAAAAAAAAAAAAAAAAAAAAAAAAAAAAAAAAAAAAAAAAAAAAAAAAAAAAAAAAAAAAAAAAAAAAAAAAAAAAAAAAAAAAAAAAAAAAAAAAAAAAAAAAAAAAAAAAAAAAAAAAAAAAAAAAAAAAAAAAAAAAAAAAAAAAAAAAAAAAAAAAAAAAAAAAAAAAAAAAAAAAAAAAAAAAAAAAAAAAAAAAAAAAAAAAAAAAAAAAAAAAAAAAAAAAAAAAAAAAAAAAAAAAAAAAAAAAAAAAAAAAAAAAAAAAAAAAAAAAAAAAAAAAAAAAAAAAAAAAAAAAAAAAAAAAAAAAAAAAAAAAAAAAAAAAAAAAAAAAAAAAAAAAAAAAAAAAAAAAAAAAAAAAAAAAAAAAAAAAAAAAAAAAAAAAAAAAAAAAAAAAAAAAAAAAAAAAAAAAAAAAAAAAAAAAAAAAAAAAAAAAAAAAAAAAAAAAAAAAAAAAAAAAAAAAAAAAAAAAAAAAAAAAAAAAAAAAAAAAAAAAAAAAAAAAAAAAAAAAAAAAAAAAAAAAAAAAAAAAAAAAAAAAAAAAAAAAAAAAAAAAAAAAAAAAAAAAAAAAAAAAAAAAAAAAAAAAAAAAAAAAAAAAAAAAAAAAAAAAAAAAAAAAAAAAAAAAAAAAAAAAAAAAAAAAAAAAAAAAAAAAAAAAAAAAAAAAAAAAAAAAAAAAAAAAAAAAAAAAAAAAAAAAAAAAAAAAAAAAAAAAAAAAAAAAAAAAAAAAAAAAAAAAAAAAAAAAAAAAAAAAAAAAAAAAAAAAAAAAAAAAAAAAAAAAAAAAAAAAAAAAAAAAAAAAAAAAAAAAAAAAAAAAAAAAAAAAAAAAAAAAAAAAAAAAAAAAAAAAAAAAAAAAAAAAAAAAAAAAAAAAAAAAAAAAAAAAAAAAAAAAAAAAAAAAAAAAAAAAAAAAAAAAAAAAAAAAAAAAAAAAAAAAAAAAAAAAAAAAAAAAAAAAAAAAAAAAAAAAAAAAAAAAAAAAAAAAAAAAAAAAAAAAAAAAAAAAAAAAAAAAAAAAAAAAAAAAAAAAAAAAAAAAAAAAAAAAAAAAAAAAAAAAAAAAAAAAAAAAAAAAAAAAAAAAAAAAAAAAAAAAAAAAAAAAAAAAAAAAAAAAAAAAAAAAAAAAAAAAAAAAAAAAAAAAAAAAAAAAAAAAAAAAAAAAAAAAAAAAAAAAAAAAAAAAAAAAAAAAAAAAAAAAAAAAAAAAAAAAAAAAAAAAAAAAAAAAAAAAAAAAAAAAAAAAAAAAAAAAAAAAAAAAAAAAAAAAAAAAAAAAAAAAAAAAAAAAAAAAAAAAAAAAAAAAAAAAAAAAAAAAAAAAAAAAAAAAAAAAAAAAAAAAAAAAAAAAAAAAAAAAAAAAAAAAAAAAAAAAAAAAAAAAAAAAAAAAAAAAAAAAAAAAAAAAAAAAAAAAAAAAAAAAAAAAAAAAAAAAAAAAAAAAAAAAAAAAAAAAAAAAAAAAAAAAAAAAAAAAAAAAAAAAAAAAAAAAAAAAAAAAAAAAAAAAAAAAAAAAAAAAAAAAAAAAAAAAAAAAAAAAAAAAAAAAAAAAAAAAAAAAAAAAAAAAAAAAAAAAAAAAAAAAAAAAAAAAAAAAAAAAAAAAAAAAAAAAAAAAAAAAAAAAAAAAAAAAAAAAAAAAAAAAAAAAAAAAAAAAAAAAAAAAAAAAAAAAAAAAAAAAAAAAAAAAAAAAAAAAAAAAAAAAAAAAAAAAAAAAAAAAAAAAAAAAAAAAAAAAAAAAAAAAAAAAAAAAAAAAAAAAAAAAAAAAAAAAAAAAAAAAAAAAAAAAAAAAAAAAAAAAAAAAAAAAAAAAAAAAAAAAAAAAAAAAAAAAAAAAAAAAAAAAAAAAAAAAAAAAAAAAAAAAAAAAAAAAAAAAAAAAAAAAAAAAAAAAAAAAAAAAAAAAAAAAAAAAAAAAAAAAAAAAAAAAAAAAAAAAAAAAAAAAAAAAAAAAAAAAAAAAAAAAAAAAAAAAAAAAAAAAAAAAAAAAAAAAAAAAAAAAAAAAAAAAAAAAAAAAAAAAAAAAAAAAAAAAAAAAAAAAAAAAAAAAAAAAAAAAAAAAAAAAAAAAAAAAAAAAAAAAAAAAAAAAAAAAAAAAAAAAAAAAAAAAAAAAAAAAAAAAAAAAAAAAAAAAAAAAAAAAAAAAAAAAAAAAAAAAAAAAAAAAAAAAAAAAAAAAAAAAAAAAAAAAAAAAAAAAAAAAAAAAAAAAAAAAAAAAAAAAAAAAAAAAAAAAAAAAAAAAAAAAAAAAAAAAAAAAAAAAAAAAAAAAAAAAAAAAAAAAAAAAAAAAAAAAAAAAAAAAAAAAAAAAAAAAAAAAAAAAAAAAAAAAAAAAAAAAAAAAAAAAAAAAAAAAAAAAAAAAAAAAAAAAAA
>JAJQQW010001015.1:10000-15000 GCA_025583905.1 Ia io | reverse complement strand
GGGGGGGGGGGGGGGGGGGGGGGGGGGGGGGGGGGGGGGGGGGGGGGGGGGGGGGGGGGGGGGGGGGGGGGGGGGGGGGGGGGGGGGGGGGGGGGGGGGGGGGGGGGGGGGGGGGGGGGGGGGGGGGGGGGGGGGGGGGGGGGGGGGGGGGGGGGGGGGGGGGGGGGGGGGGGGGGGGGGGGGGGGGGGGGGGGGGGGGGGGGGGGGGGGGGGGGGGGGGGGGGGGGGGGGGGGGGGGGGGGGGGGGGGGGGGGGGGGGGGGGGGGGGGGGGGGGGGGGGGGGGGGGGGGGGGGGGGGGGGGGGGGGGGGGGGGGGGGGGGGGGGGGGGGGGGGGGGGGGGGGGGGGGGGGGGGGGGGGGGGGGGGGGGGGGGGGGGGGGGGGGGGGGGGGGGGGGGGGGGGGGGGGGGGGGGGGGGGGGGGGGGGGGGGGGGGGGGGGGGGGGGGGGGGGGGGGGGGGGGGGGGGGGGGGGGGGGGGGGGGGGGGGGGGGGGGGGGGGGGGGGGGGGGGGGGGGGGGGGGGGGGGGGGGGGGGGGGGGGGGGGGGGGGGGGGGGGGGGGGGGGGGGGGGGGGGGGGGGGGGGGGGGGGGGGGGGGGGGGGGGGGGGGGGGGGGGGGGGGGGGGGGGGGGGGGGGGGGGGGGGGGGGGGGGGGGGGGGGGGGGGGGGGGGGGGGGGGGGGGGGGGGGGGGGGGGGGGGGGGGGGGGGGGGGGGGGGGGGGGGGGGGGGGGGGGGGGGGGGGGGGGGGGGGGGGGGGGGGGGGGGGGGGGGGGGGGGGGGGGGGGGGGGGGGGGGGGGGGGGGGGGGGGGGGGGGGGGGGGGGGGGGGGGGGGGGGGGGGGGGGGGGGGGGGGGGGGGGGGGGGGGGGGGGGGGGGGGGGGGGGGGGGGGGGGGGGGGGGGGGGGGGGGGGGGGGGGGGGGGGGGGGGGGGGGGGGGGGGGGGGGGGGGGGGGGGGGGGGGGGGGGGGGGGGGGGGGGGGGGGGGGGGGGGGGGGGGGGGGGGGGGGGGGGGGGGGGGGGGGGGGGGGGGGGGGGGGGGGGGGGGGGGGGGGGGGGGGGGGGGGGGGGGGGGGGGGGGGGGGGGGGGGGGGGGGGGGGGGGGGGGGGGGGGGGGGGGGGGGGGGGGGGGGGGGGGGGGGGGGGGGGGGGGGGGGGGGGGGGGGGGGGGGGGGGGGGGGGGGGGGGGGGGGGGGGGGGGGGGGGGGGGGGGGGGGGGGGGGGGGGGGGGGGGGGGGGGGGGGGGGGGGGGGGGGGGGGGGGGGGGGGGGGGGGGGGGGGGGGGGGGGGGGGGGGGGGGGGGGGGGGGGGGGGGGGGGGGGGGGGGGGGGGGGGGGGGGGGGGGGGGGGGGGGGGGGGGGGGGGGGGGGGGGGGGGGGGGGGGGGGGGGGGGGGGGGGGGGGGGGGGGGGGGGGGGGGGGGGGGGGGGGGGGGGGGGGGGGGGGGGGGGGGGGGGGGGGGGGGGGGGGGGGGGGGGGGGGGGGGGGGGGGGGGGGGGGGGGGGGGGGGGGGGGGGGGGGGGGGGGGGGGGGGGGGGGGGGGGGGGGGGGGGGGGGGGGGGGGGGGGGGGGGGGGGGGGGGGGGGGGGGGGGGGGGGGGGGGGGGGGGGGGGGGGGGGGGGGGGGGGGGGGGGGGGGGGGGGGGGGGGGGGGGGGGGGGGGGGGGGGGGGGGGGGGGGGGGGGGGGGGGGGGGGGGGGGGGGGGGGGGGGGGGGGGGGGGGGGGGGGGGGGGGGGGGGGGGGGGGGGGGGGGGGGGGGGGGGGGGGGGGGGGGGGGGGGGGGGGGGGGGGGGGGGGGGGGGGGGGGGGGGGGGGGGGGGGGGGGGGGGGGGGGGGGGGGGGGGGGGGGGGGGGGAAGGGGGGGGGGGGGGGGGGGGGGGGGGGGGGGGGGGGGGGGGGGGGGGGGGGGGGGGGGGGGGGGGGGGGGGGGGGGGGGGGGGGGGGGGGGGGGGGGGGGGGGGGGGGGGGGGGGGGGGGGGGGGGGGGGGGGGGGGGGGGGGGGGGGGGGGGGGGGGGGGGGGGGGGGGGGGGGGGGGGGGGGGGGGGGGGGGGGGGGGGGGGGGGGGGGGGGGGGGGGGGGGGGGGGGGGGGGGGGGGGGGGGGGGGGGGGGGGGGGGGGGGGGGGGGGGGGGGGGGGGGGGGGGGGGGGGGGGGGGGGGGGGGGGGGGGGGGGGGGGGGGGGGGGGGGGGGGGGGGGGGGGGGGGGGGGGGGGGGGGGGGGGGGGGGGGGGGGGGGGGGGGGGGGGGGGGGGGGGGGGGGGGGGGGGGGGGGGGGGGGGGGGGGGGGGGGGGGGGGGGGGGGGGGGGGGGGGGGGGGGGGGGGGGGGGGGGGGGGGGGGGGGGGGGGGGGGGGGGGGGGGGGGGGGGGGGGGGGGGGGGGGGGGGTGGGGGGGGGGGGGGGGGGGGGGGGGGGGGGGGGGGGGGGGGGGGGGGGGGGGGGGGGGGGGGGGGGGGGGGGGGGGGGGGGGGGGGGGGGGGGGGGGGGGGGGGGGGGGGGGGGGGGGGGGGGGGGGGGGGGGGGGGGGGGGGGGGGGGGGGGGGGGGGGGGGGGGGGGGGGGGGGGGGGGGGGGGGGGGGGGGGGGGGGGGGGGGGGGGGGGGGGGGGGGGGGGGGGGGGGGGGGGGGGGGGGGGGGGGGGGGGGGGGGGGGGGGGGGGGGGGGGGGGGGGGGGGGGGGGGGGGGGGGGGGGGGGGGGGGGGGGGGGGGGGGGGGGGGGGGGGGGGGGGGGGGGGGGGGGGGGGGGGGGGGGGGGGGGGGGGGGGGGGGGGGGGGGGGGGGGGGGGGGGGGGGGGGGGGGGGGGGGGGGGGGGGGGGGGGGGGGGGGGGGGGGGGGGGGGGGGGGGGGGGGGGGGGGGGGGGGGGGGGGGGGGGGGGGTGGGGGGGGGGGGGGGGGGGGGGGGGGGGGGGGGGGGGGGGGGGGGGGGGGGGGGGGGGGGGGGGGGGGGGGGGGGGGGGGGGGGGGGGGGGGGGGGGGGGGGGGGGGGGGGGGGGGGGGGGGGGGGGGGGGGGGGGGGGGGGGGGGGGGGGGGGGGGGGGGGGGGGGGGGGGGGGGGGGGGGGGGGGGGGGGGGGGGGGGGGGGGGGGGGGGGGGGGGGGGGGGGGGGGGGGGGGGGGGGGGGGGGGGGGGGGGGGGGGGGGGGGGTGGGGGGGGGGGGGGGGGGGGGGGGGGGGGGGGGGGGGGGGGGGGGGGGGGGGGGGGGGGGGGGGGGGGGGGGGGGGGGGGGGGGGGGGGGGGGGGGGGGGGGGGGGGGGGGGGGGGGGGGGGGGGGGGGGGGGGGGGGGGGGGGGGGGGGGGGGGGGGGGGTGGGGGGGGGGGGGGGGGGGGGGGGGGGGGGGGGGGGGGGGGGGGGGGGGGGGGGGTGGGGGTTTTTTGGGGGGGGGGGGGGGGGGGGGGGGGGGGGGGGGGGGGGGGGGGGGGGGGGGGGGGGGGGGGGGGGGGGGGGGGGGGGGGGGGGGGGGGGGGGGGGGGGGGGGGGGGGGGGGGGGGGGGGGGGGGGGGGGGGGGGGGGGGGGGGGGGGGGGGGGGGGGGGGGGGGGGGGGGGGGGGGGGGGGGGGGGGGGGGGGGGGGGGGGGGGGGGGGGGGGGGGGGGGGGGGGGGGGGGGGGGGGGGGGGGGGGGGGGGGGGGGGGGGGGGGGGGGGGGGGGGGGGGGGGGGGGGGGGGGGGGGGGGGGGGGGGGGGGGGGGGGGGGGGGGGGGGGGGGGGGGGGGGGGGGGGGGGGGGGGGGGGGGGGGGGGGGGGGGGGGGGGGGGGGGGGGGGGGGGGGGGGGGGGGGGGGGGGGGGGGGGGGGGGGGGGGGGGGGGGGGGGGGGGGGGGGGGGGGGGGGGGGGGGGGGTGGGGGGGGGGGGGGGGGGGGGGGGGGGGGGGGGGGGGGGGGGGGGGGGGGGGGGGGGGGGGGGGGGGGGGGGGGGGGGGGGGGGGGGGGGGGGGGGGGGGGGGGGGGGGGGGGGGGGGGGGGGGGGGGGGGGGGGGGGGGGGGGGGGGGGGGGGGGGGGGGGGGGGGGAGGGGGGGGGGGGGGGGGGGGGGGGGGGGGGGGGGGGGGGGGGGGGGGGGGGGGGGGGGGGGGGGGGGGGGGGGGGGGGGGGGGGGGGGGGGGGGGGGGGGGGGGGGGGGGGGGGGGGGGGGGGGGGGGGGGGGGGGGGGGGGGGGGGGGGGGGGGGGGGGGGGGGGGGGGGGGGGGGGGGGGGGGGGGGGGGGGGGGGGGGGGGGGGGGGGGGGGGGGGGGGGGGGGGGGGGGGGGGGGGGGGGGGGGGGGGGGGGGGGGGGGGGGGGGGGGGGGGGGGGGGGGGGGGGGGGGGGGGGGAGGGGGGGGGGGGGGGGGGGGGGGGGGGGGGGGGGGGGGGGGGGGGGGGGGGGGGGGGGGGGGGGGGGGGGGGGGGGGGGGGGGGGGGGGGGGGGGGGGGGGGGGGGGGGGGGGGGGGGGGGGGGGTATAGGGACAGGGGGGGGGGGGGGGGGGGGGGGGGGGGGGGGGGGGGGGGGGGGGGGGGGGGGGGGGGGGGGGGGGGGGGGGGGATGGGGGGGGGGGGGGGGGGGGGGGGGGGGGGGGGGGGGGGGGGGGGGGGGAGGGGGGGGGGGGGGGGGGGGGGGGGGGGGGGGGGGGGGGGGGGGGGGGGGGGGGGGGGGGGGGGGGGGGGGGGGGGGGGGGGGGGGGGGGGGGGGGGGGGGGGGGGTGGGGGGGGGGGGGGGCGGGGGGGGGGGGGGGGGGGGGGGGGGGGGGGGGGGGGGGGGGGGGGGGGGGGGGGGGGGGGGGGGGGGGGGGGGGGGGGGGGGGGGGGGGGGGGGGGGGGGGGGGGGGGGGGGGGGGGAGGGGGGGTTGGGGGGGGGGGAAAGGGGGGGGGGGGGGGGGGGGGGGGGGGGGGGGGGGGGGGGGGGGGGGGGGGGGGGGGGGGGGGGGGGGGGGGGGGGGGGGGGGGGGGGGGGGGGGGGGGGGGGGGGGGGGGGGGGGGGGGGGGGGGGGGGGGGGGGGGGGGGGGGGGGGGGGGGGGGGGGGGGGGGGGGGGGG
>JAJQQW010001015.1:0-5000 GCA_025583905.1 Ia io | reverse complement strand
GGGGGGGGGGGGGGGGGGGGGGGGGGGGGGGGGGGGGGGGGGGGGGGGGGGGGGGGGGGGGGGGGGGGGGGGGGGGGGGGGGGGGGGGGGGGGGGGGGGGGGGGGGGGGGGGGGGGGGGGGGGGGGGGGGGGGGGGGGGGGGGGGGGGGGGGGGGGGGGGGGGGGGGGGGGGGGGGGGGGGGGGGGGGGGGGGGGGGGGGGGGGGGGGGGGGGGGGGGGGGGGGGGGGGGGGGGGGGGGGGGGGGGGGGGGGGGGGGGGGGGGGGGGGGGGGGGGGGGGGGGGGGGGGGGGGGGGGGGGGGGGGGGGGGGGGGGGGGGGGGGGGGGGGGGGGGGGGGGGGGGGGGGGGGGGGGGGGGGGGGGGGGGGGGGGGGGGGGGGGGGGGGGGGGGGGGGGGGGGGGGGGGGGGGGGGGGGGGGGGGGGGGGGGGGGGGGGGGGGGGGGGGGGGGGGGGGGGGGGGGGGGGGGGGGGGGGGGGGGGGGGGGGGGGGGGGGGGGGGGGGGGGGGGGGGGGGGGGGGGGGGGGGGGGGGGGGGGGGGGGGGGGGGGGGGGGGGGGGGGGGGGGGGGGGGGGGGGGGGGGGGGGGGGGGGGGGGGGGGGGGGGGGGGGGGGGGGGGGGGGGGGGGGGGGGGGGGGGGGGGGGGGGGGGGGGGGGGGGGGGGGGGGGGGGGGGGGGGGGGGGGGGGGGGGGGGGGGGGGGGGGGGGGGGGGGGGGGGGGGGGGGGGGGGGGGGGGGGAGGGGGGGGGGGGGGGGGGGGGGGGGGGGGGGGGGGGGGGGGGGGGGGGGGGGGGGGGGGGGGGGGGGGGGGGGGGGGGGGGGGGGGGGGGGGGGGGGGGGGGGGGGGGGGGGGGGGGGGGGGGGGGGGGGGGGGGGGGGGGGGGGGGGGGGGGGGGGGGGGGGGGGGGGGGGGGGGGGGGGGGGGGGGGGGGGGGGGGGGGGGGGGGGGGGGGGGGGGGGGGGGGGGGGGGGGGGGGGGGGGGGGGGGGGGGGGGGGGGGGGGGGGGGGGGGGGGGGGGGGGGGGGGGGGGGGGGGGGGGGGGGGGGGGGGGGGGGGGGGGGGGGGGGGGGGGGGGGGGGGGGGGGGGGGGGGGGGGGGGGGGGGGGGGGGGGGGGGGGGGGGGGGGGGGGGGGGGGGGGGGGGGGGGGGGGGGGGGGGGGGGGGGGGGGGGGGGGGGGGGGGGGGGGGGGGGGGGGGGGGGGGGGGGGGGGGGGGGGGGGGGGGGGGGGGGGGGGGGGGGGGGGGGGGGGGGGGGGGGGGGGGGGGGGGGGGGGGGGGGGGGGGGGGGGGGGGGGGGGGGGGGGGGGGGGGGGGGGGGGGGGGGGGGGGGGGGGGGGGGGGGGGGGGGGGGGGGGGGGGGGGGGGGGGGGGGGGGGGGGGGGGGGGGGGGGGGGGGGGGGGGGGGGGGGGGGGGGGGGGGGGGGGGGGGGGGGGGGGGGGGGGGGGGGGGGGGGGGGGGGGGGGGGGGGGGGGGGGGGGGGGGGGGGGGGGGGGGGGGGGGGGGGGGGGGGGGGGGGGGGGGGGGGGGGGGGGGGGGGGGGGGGGGGGGGGGGGGGGGGGGGGGGGGGGGGGGGGGGGGGGGGGGGGGGGGGGGGGGGGGGGGGGGGGGGGGGGGGGGGGGGGGGGGGGGGGGGGGGGGGGGGGGGGGGGGGGGGGGGGGGGGGGGGGGGGGGGGGGGGGGGGGGGGGGGGGGGGGGGGGGGGGGGGGGGGGGGGGGGGGGGGGGGGGGGGGGGGGGGGGGGGGGGGGGGGGGGGGGGGGGGGGGGGGGGGGGGGGGGGGGGGGGGGGGGGGGGGGGGGGGGGGGGGGGGGGGGGGGGGGGGGGGGGGGGGGGGGGGGGGGGGGGGGGGGGGGGGGGGGGGGGGGGGGGGGGGGGGGGGGGGGGGGGGGGGGGGGGGGGGGGGGGGGGGGGGGGGGGGGGGGGGGGGGGGGGGGGGGGGGGGGGGGGGGGGGGGGGGGGGGGGGGGGGGGGGGGGGGGGGGGGGGGGGGGGGGGGGGGGGGGGGGGGGGGGGGGGGGGGGGGGGGGGGGGGGGGGGGGGGGGGGGGGGGGGGGGGGGGGGGGGGGGGGGGGGGGGGGGGGGGGGGGGGGGGGGGGGGGGGGGGGGGGGGGGGGGGGGGGGGGGGGGGGGGGGGGGGGGGGGGGGGGGGGGGGGGGGGGGGGGGGGGGGGGGGGGGGGGGGGGGGGGGGGGGGGGGGGGGGGGGGGGGGGGGGGGGGGGGGGGGGGGGGGGGGGGGGGGGGGGGGGGGGGGGGGGGGGGGGGGGGGGGGGGGGGGGGGGGGGGGGGGGGGGGGGGGGGGGGGGGGGGGGGGGGGGGGGGGGGGGGGGGGGGGGGGGGGGGGGGGGGGGGGGGGGGGGGGGGGGGGGGGGGGGGGGGGGGGGGGGGGGGGGGGGGGGGGGGGGGGGGGGGGGGGGGGGGGGGGGGGGGGGGGGGGGGGGGGGGGGGGGGGGGGGGGGGGGGGGGGGGGGGGGGGGGGGGGGGGGGGGGGGGGGGGGGGGGGGGGGGGGGGGGGGGGGGGGGAGGGGGGGGGGGGGGGGGGGGGGGGGGGGGGGGGGGGGGGGGGGGGGGGGGGGGGGGGGGGGGGGGGGGGGGGGGGGGGGGGGGGGGGGGGGGGGGGGGGGGGGGGGGGGGGGGGGGGGGGGGGGGGGGGGGGGGGGGGGGGGGGGGGGGGGGGGGGGGGGGGGGGGGGGGGGGGGGGGGGGGGGGGGGGGGGGGGGGGGGGGGGGGGGGGGGGGGGGGGGGGGGGGGGGGGGGGGGGGGGGGGGGGGGGGGGGGGGGGGGGGGGGGGGGGGGGGGGGGGGGGGGGGGGGGGGGGGGGGGGGGGGGGGGGGGGGGGGGGGGGGGGGGGGGGGGGGGGGGGGGGGGGGGGGGGGGGGGGGGGGGGGGGGGGGGGGGGGGGGGGGGGGGGGGGGGGGGGGGGGGGGGGGGGGGGGGGGGGGGGGGGGGGGGGGGGGGGGGGGGGGGGGGGGGGGGGGGGGGGGGGGGGGGGGGGGGGGGGGGGGGGGGGGGGGGGGGGGGGGGGGGGGGGGGGGGGGGGGGGGGGGGGGGGGGGGGGGGGGGGGGGGGGGGGGGGGGGGGGGGGGGGGGGGGGGGGGGGGGGGGGGGGGGGGGGGGGGGGGGGGGGGGGGGGGGGGGGGGGGGGGGGGGGGGGGGGGGGGGGTGGGGGGGGGGGGGGGGGGGGGGGGGGGGGGGGGGGGGGGGAGGGGGGGGGGGGGGGGGGGGGGGGGGGGGGGGGGGGGGGGGGGGGGGGGGGGGGGGGGGGGGGGGGGGGGGGGGGGGGGGGGGGGGGGGGGGGGGGGGGGGGGGGGGGGGGGGGGGGGAGGGGGGGGGGGGGGGGGGGGGGGGGGGGGGGGGGGGGGGGGGGGGGGGGGGGGGGGGGGGGGGGGGGGGGGGGGGGGGGGGGGGGGGGGGGGGGGGGGGGGGGGGGGGGGGGGGGGGGGGGGGGGGGGGGGGGGGGGGGGGGGGGGGGGGGGGGGGGGGGGGGGGGGGGGGGGGGGGGGGGGGGGGGGGGGGGGGGGGGGGGGGGGGGGGGGGGGGGGGGGGGGGGGGGGGGGGGGGGGGGGGGGGGGGGGGGGGGGGGGGTGGGGGGGGGGGGGGGGGGGGGGGGGGGGGGGGGGGGGGGGGGGGGGGGGGGGGGGGGGGGGGGGGGGGGGGGGGGGGGGGGGGGGGGGGGGGGGGGGGGGGGGGGGGGTGGGGGGGGGGGGGGGGGGGGGGGGGGGGGGGGGGGGGGGGGGGGGGGGGGGGGGGGGGGGGGGGGGGGGGGGGGGGGGGGGGGGGGGGGGGGGGGGGGGGGGGGGGGGGGGGGGGGGGGGGGGGGGGGGGGGGGGGGGGGGGGGGGGGGGGGGGGGGGGGGGGGGGGGGGGGGGGGGGGGGGGGGGGGGGGGGGGGGGGGGGGGGGGGGGGGGGGGGGGGGGGGGGGGGGGGGGGGGGGGGGGGGGGGGGGGGGGGGGGGGGGGGGGGGGGGGGGGGGGGGGGGGGGGGGGGGGGGGGGGGGGGGGGGGGGGGGGGGGGGGGGGGGGGGGGGGGGGGGGGGGGGGGGGGGGGGGGGGGGGGGGGGGGGGGGGGGGGGGGGGGGGGGGGGGGGGGGGGGGGGGGGGGGGGGGGGGGGGGGGGGGGGGGGGGAGGGGGGTGGGGGGCGGGTTGGGGGTCCCCCTTTTATTGGTTAAATTTGTGGTTTTACTGGGGGGGGGATTTGGGGGGTGGTGGGTTTTGGCCATTGGGGTGGTGGTGCCCCCCCTTGGATGGGGGGGGGGGGTTGGCCCTTTTTTGTGGGGGTTTCTAGGAAAATTGGGTTTCTTGGATAAGGTTATTAAAATTTAGGGTGGCCATGGGAGGGTGGGGGGAGGCCCCGGGGCTCTCCCCACCTCACGCCCCAGGGGGGATTTCAAGTCGGCGACTGGGGACCCCTTGGGGGGGTTAGGGTGGCCCTTGTGCCGGGGGGGGGTTCCTGGGGGGGGGCCTGGGGGGGGTGGTGGGGCCTAGGTTTGGGCATGGGGCCCCAGGAGGCTTCCTTTCCCTTCCCCAGTCAGACTGAGGGTGGGGGGGGGGGCCCAAGTGAGTTTGTTGGGGGTGGGGTGGGGGGGGTCGCGGGGGTGGGGGGGGGGGGGGGGGACCTCGGGGGGTGGGGGGGGACCATAGCCTGGGTCTCAAAATGGAGTTGGGGGTTTTGGTTGGCGGGGAGTTGGGGGACTATTGGTTTGGGGTTGTTAGGGATTAGCTTTCCAAAGGGGGGGTTATGGGGGCCTCCAACTAATTATTGGCCCCCGGGGGGGAGTGTTGCTTAACCCCGACAATTTGAGGGGGGCTGGGGCTTTGCTCCTGGCAACTTAGGTGGGCCCCAAGAGACCACCCCCTAGTGCAACCCCTTGCCCTCAAACCCCTCGGGGGACCTTGATCTCACACCAGGTGGTGCCAAAGTTCCCAGCCCCACGGATTTTTTTCCCCCTTCCAAAACTTTTCTTTTTTTTACCTACCCTAACCTTGTGGATAATGTTTATCTTTT
>JAJQQW010000474.1:17500-18769 GCA_025583905.1 Ia io | reverse complement strand
CTACTTCATATCCTGTGCCATTTTAAATTATGCGTTTATTTTGTTTTCTTTTTTCATTCATTATAGAACTTATTTTATCCTGCGAAACAAACTTTCTGTTTTTTCAGTCTGGGACATTCAACACTTTAAAATAATAAAATAGTCTAATGTCCAGCTTTCATTTTTTGTAACTGTAGTTTGCATCACGTATTTTTTAAATCCTAAAATGACAAAAATATTTTAATTTTAATGTTGTTAAAACTTTGCTTGTGCTCTCAGATTGATTATTTAAATAAACGAATTTATTTTTAACAGATTAGTGAGGTATAATTGAAAATACACAATAAATTGTTCAACCTTAAGGTGCTAATATTCATAATTTTCTAATATATGTATAGACCTGCAGAAAATTATTACTGAATTTAAGATAAAGAATGTATCAGTTCACCGTCAAAATATTTCTTCCATGTTCATTTTAAATCCCACATCCCTATCCTCAATGATAATGACCCCTCCCATCTTTAGACATTCCCCGTGTGGACACTAAGAAAGAGCGTTACCTATTAGTAAGGGCTCCTGCGCTGGCTGAGCCTCAAAAAGGAAAAAAAAAACCAAAATAGAACCTAGACAGAAATTTCTGTACTGGGGCCTCTTGCAGCCCACAGCAGTAGGGGAGTATCTCAGCAAATAAGAAAACTGCCTGGCTACCTTCTGCCCACTAGACTGCCTGCTGGCACTGTGTTTCTGTCATATGAGCTAGACCCTTATAAAGGACGTTCCTGGAATCAATATTTCAACCTATAGGGCAGCGAGGCCTTTCCCTGTTAATGTGGAGCTACACTGCTATACCAAAAAAGCATCAACAACCCCAAAACTCACTTTATGACAAGTCAAAGAGGGCTCATTTTTCTTCAATCAGGACAGTGCCCTTTGGGACCAATCAAACTTGCATGGATTTGGAGTCCACTTAATTTGCATGAAGTACTAATCAATCAGGGACAGGGGTTGAGCGACTTCTGTCTATATAAGTCAGCTCCCCTCTGGTTCAAGAGTGTGCTTTCCATGCTCAATAAAAAGCTGCTGTTTCCCCAGGTGGTAGAGCTGAAAACACCTTGGGTTGTCTCTTGCGGAATCTAGTGCGAGCAGACACCGATGTGGACGTCTCTTGCAGGATACTAGTGGAGCAGACCCCCGAGTGCGACGTCTCTTGCAGCGGGAAATCTAGTGGAGCAGACCCGAGTCGATGGAGTCTCTTGCAGGAATCTAGTGGAGCAGACCCCGAGGTGGACA
>JAJQQW010000474.1:0-7500 GCA_025583905.1 Ia io | reverse complement strand
GAATAATTATAAAAATATATGTTTTTTAGAAGAAAAGAAAATGCAAAAAGGGCTAAACTTTTTTTTTTTTAAAATGTTTTTTTTATAAAAAAAGATTTTTATTTTTTTTATATTGTTTTTTTCTCCCTATTTTTTTTTTTATAAAAAAAAATTAATTGTTTTTTTTTTTTTTTTTTTTTTATTTTTTTTGTTTTTTTTTATTTTTTTTTGTTTTTTTTTTTTTTTTTTTTTACTGCCTTTGTTTAAACAGTTTTTTTTTTGGTTTTTTTTTGGGTTTTTTTTTTTTTATTATTTTTTTATTTTTTTTTTTTTTTTGGTTTTTTTACTACAAAAGGAGAAGGGAAATTATTTTTTTAAAATGTTAATATTTTTTTTTTAACAATATTGTTTAATGGTATTTTTTTAATTATTTTTTATTTTTTTTAAGCTAAATTTTTTATTTTGTTGATTTTTTTTTAACTTGGACTTATAAGTGTTTTTTTTTACCGAATTTTTTTTTTTTGTTATCCCAGATAGAATTTTTTTTACACACCAATTTTTTTCCACCGGGGGAGGCACTATTTTTTTTTTTTTTTTTTTTTTTTTTTTTTTTGTTTAATTTTATTTTTTTTGTAATATTATTATTTTTTTTTTAAACATTTTTTTTTTTTTTTTTTTGTTTTTTTAGCGATTATATTTTTAAGAGTAGGAAAGCCAAGATTTATAAATCTTTTTTTATTGTTTTGTCCACCCCACCCCCAATATTTTTTGTTTTTTCCATATTTTTTTGGTTTAGACCCTAATTGATTATTTTTTTTTTTTTTTTTTTTAATTTTAAAATTGTTTTTAATTTTTTCATTTTTTATGTTTTATTTATTTTTGTTTTAAATTTTTTTTATTTGGCGTTTAATTTTATTATTTTAAGTTTATTAAAGACTGCACATTTTTTTCAATTTATTATTTTTTTAAAAATCAATTTATTTTTAAGTAACTTAGATTTTTTTTTTTTTTTTTTTTGAAGTTTTTTTATATTTTTTTTTTTTTTATTTTGTTTTTATTTTTTTTTTTTATTTTTATTATGTTTTTATTTACTTAATTTTTTTTTCAATTTTTTATTTTATTTATTTTTTTTATAGGGGTTTTTTTTTATTTTTTTTTTAATTAATTATATTTTTTAAATTTTAAGGTCCCTTATTATTTTATTATATTTTGTTTTATATCTAATAATATTAATCATTTTTTTTATATATTTTAAGTTTTTTGTATTTTTTTTTTTTTAAAAATTGTTTGCGATGCTAATTTTTTTATTTTTTATTTTTATCAGATTGAACTTGCGTTTTTTTTTTTTTTGTTTATTTTTTTTTTTTTTGGCAACTAGTGTCCATGGTTATTTTTTTTAAACACCCATTTGGCATAAATACTTTTTTTTTTTTTTTCCTTTTTTAGTGCAATATCTATTTTGCTACACTTTTTTCAGAAATATATTTACCGCAATATTTTTTTTTGTTACTTTTTTTTTTTTTATTGCAACTATTTAATGGCTTTTATCTTTATTAAGTCACAAATTCGGGAGGGTTGGACAACCAAGTTATAATTATTTATCCTATTAAATAAATAAATTAATATGCCACAACTTTTATATGTTTTGGTTTGTAACTCAATTTTTGTTAATCGAAATTTTTTTAACAAGATTAAATTTGGGAATCGGTCCGAAATGAATTTCAAAATATAAAAATGAAACAAAATAATTACGTCATATGTTAAAAAGTTGAAGGTAAAAAGAAAACATAAAAAAATAAATGTAATTTCGTTTTGTAATAAGCTATTTATAATATAAAAAAAAATTAAAGGGTCGAAATAAATTAAAAATTTAAATATATTTGTAAAATAAAAGTCCTATCAAATATGCTGCTAATATGTTAAAGAATGGTGAAAAATGGAAATTAAAAAAAATGTATGTAAACGGAATTAAATAAAAAAAAGAAAATTCTTTAAAATAATATTAATTTAACACAAAAGGTTTGGTTGGAGGGTGTAAAAAAAAGGGACCATTTAAGTCTTAAATTGAATAAAATAATTTGAATAAAAAAGGAAAAAGGGAAAAAAAAATAAATAAAAAAAAAAAATAAATTAAACAGTCACTAAATGTATTTTTCTTTTTTATTGAGGTTTATAAAAAAAAAATTCATTTTATATTAATTTATAAAATAAAATATCATATTTATAATAATTATAAACCTTTTATTTTTTTTAAATGAAATTGGAGGGCGGGGAGTCGAATGGCAAAGGAAAAAAAGTTATAAATGGGTACCTCCCCCATTTTTCACAAGTATAATTAAGGGATAAAAATCAAGTTATAAATTGATTATTATATTTTTAAAAAATATACCCACCTTCTGGATAAATTTTTTAACCTTTATATAATTAATCAAGTAATAATTTAATAATTTTAAATGATCACGGGGGGCAAATTTTTAAAATAAAACAAGTTATATTGTTAGGGGATATGTAACAAAGTTAATTGTACAACGACATTGTAATTTTTAATTTTTTTTAAATGATAGTTATTTAAATATTATTTTTTGAAATTATTTTGTAATTATATATTAAATTTGGGATATATAAAAAAATATAAAAAAATAAATGACACTATAATAAGCGCGTTCAAAAAAATTTTTAAAAAAAAATATATAAAAAAAAAAAAAAAAAAGAAAAAAAAAAAAAAAAAGATTACTGTTTATTAAATTTTAATTTAAAAAAAAAAAAATTAAAAAAAAAAAAAAAAAAAAAAAAAAACAATAAAAAAATGCAAAAAGTAGATAAAAAATAAAAAAAAAGAAAAAAAAAAAAAATAAAAATAAAAGAAAATATAAAAGAAAAAAAAACAACACCACCCTCTTTCTTAAAAAAAAATATAAAAAAAAAAAAACACAACAAACAACAAAAAAAACACCCCAAAGTACCCACCCACACAAATTATTTAAAAAACACAAACACACCCCACCCCCCCCCCCCCCCCCCCAACCCCCCCCCCCCCGGGACCCCAGTGTATTATATTTAAACTAAATTTTTTGAAAAAAATTTATATTATTTAATAAAACAAAATATAAAAACATCCCACCGGGGGCCACCATTCTGAAAAAAAAAAACAAAAAAAAAAGAAAAAAAAGGGCTTTAAAAAAAAAAAAAAAATAAAAAAAAAAAAAGGAAACAAAACCAATACAAAAAACAACAATAAAAAAAAATAAAAAAAAAATATAAGATTAATAAAAAAAAGCAATACGAAGTGTATTGTAAAAAAAAAAAAAGGAAAAAAGGAAAATAAAACACATGCAAAAAATAGGGCGTGGCCGACAAAAAAAAAACCCCGGGCCAATATAAATTTAAAAACCAACACCCCCAAATGCCCCCCCCTCCAACACACACCTAGATATGATAAAAAAAAATCAGAAGTCCCGGAGACGTCGTATTGCCCCCCCCCCCCCCCACCACCCAAACGATAAAAAAAAAAATTTAAAAAAAAACCACAACAACCAAACAAAATGAACCAAACCAACCACAATCCCACCCACCCCCAAAGGGAGGGGGGGGGGGGTTGCATAATTAATGAACCCCCCCCCCCCCCCCCCCCCCCCCCCCCCCCCCCCCCCCCATAAAAAATAACAATTAGATACTAATAAGAAACCCCACCCCCCCCCAAATAAAGCCCCCAAAACAAAACCCCCCATTGGGGGTGTGGATTCCCCCAAAAAAACCCAACAAACCCCCTCCCCCCCCCCCCCCCCTAACCCAAAAAAACCATACAAAATACCATATATCGCCCCCCCCCCCCCCACCCCCCCCCCCCCCCCCCCCCCCCCCCCCCCCCCCCCCCCCCCCCCCCCCCACCCCCCCACCCCCCACCCACCCCCCCCCCCCCCCCCCCCACCCCCCCCCCAAATTAACACCCAATTGATCCACCCCCAACCCCCCACCCCCCCCCCCCCCCCCCCCCTACCCCCCCACCCCCCCCCCCCCCCCCCCCCCCCACCCCCCCCCCCACCCACCCCCCCCCCCCCCCCCCCCCCAAACCCCCCCCCACACCGCCCCCCCCCTCCACCCCCCCCCCCCCCCCATACCCCCCAACCCCCCCCCCCCCCCCCCACCCCCCCCCAAACCACCCCCACCCCCCTCCCCCCCCCCCCCCAATGCCCCCCCCCCCCCCCCCCACTACCCCCCCCACCCAACCTACACCCCCCCCCCCCCCCCCCCCAACCCCCCCCCCCCCACCCCCCCCCCCCCCCCCCCCATCCCCCCCCCCCCCCCCCCCACCCCCCCCCCCCCACCCCCCCCCCCCCCCCCCCCCCCCCCCACCAACCCCCTCACCCCCCCCCCCCCCCCAACCCCCCCCCCCCCCCCCAACACCCCCCCCCCCCCCACCCCCCCCCAACCCCCCCCCCCCCCCCCCCCCCCCCAACCCCCCCAACCCCCCCCCCCCCCCCCCCCCCCCCCCAATCAGGTCCCCCACCCACCCCCCCCCCCACCCCCCCCCCCCACAACACCCCCCCCCCCCCCCCCCCCCCCCCCCCCCCCCCCCTCCACCCCCCCCCACCCCCCCCCCCCCCACCCCCCCCCCTCATAACCATACCCCCCCCCCCCCCCCCCCCCCCCCCCCGTACCCTGCCCCCCCCCCCCCCCCCCCTCCCTTCAAACCCCCCCACCCCCCCCCCCCCCCCCCCCCCCCCCCCCCCCCCCCCCACCCCCCCCCCTCCCCCCCCCCCCCTCCCCCCCCCCCCCCCCCCACCCCCACCCCCACCCCCCCCCCCTACCCCCCCCCCCCCCCCCCCCCCCCCCCCCCCCCCCCCCCCCCCCCCCATTTTCCCCACCCCCCCCCTCCCCCCCCCCCCCCCCCCCCTCCCCCCCCCCCCCCCCCCCACCCCCCCCCCCCCCCCTTAGACCCCCCCCCCCCCCCCCCCCCCCCCCCCCCCCCCCCCCCCCCCCAACACACCCCCCCCCCCCCCCCCACCCCCCCCCCCCCCCCCCCCCCCCCCCCCCCCCCCCCCCCCCCCCCCCCCCACACCCCCCCCCCCCCCCCCCCCCCCCCCCCCCCCCCCCCCCCCCCCCCCCCCCCCCCCCCCCCCACCCCCCCCCCCCCCCCACCCCCCCCCCCCCCCCCCCCCCCCCCCCCCCCCCCCCCCCCCCCCCCCCCCCCAACCCCACCACCCCAACAACCCCCCCCCCCCCACCCCCCCCCTCCCCCCCCAACCCCCCCCCCCCCCCCCCCCCCCCCCCCCCCCCCCCCCCCCCCCCCCCCCCCCCCCCCCCCCCCCCCCCCCCCCCCCACCCCCCCCCCCCCCCCCCCCCCCCCAACCCAACAACCCCACCCCCCCCCCCCCCAATTACCCCCCCCCCCCCCCCCCCCCCCCCCCCCCCCCCCCCCCCCCCCCCCCCCAACCCCCCCCCCCCCCCCCCCCCCCCCCCCCCCCCCCCCCCCCCCCCCCCTCCCCCCCCCCCCCCCCCCCCCCCCCCATCCCCCCCCCCAGTGGTGGCGAAGGCTGGGCGGGTTTTTTTAATACTTTGTTGGTTGGGGGATTGGGATGGGGGATGCAGAGAGGTGTCGGTAGCATAGGTCGGGAGGAATGAGGGAGTAGGAGGTATGATACAGGAGAGTGGTGCGGTGAACAGGGGGTGGGGACGGGTGCGGGATTGCGAGCTGATTCGGTGGGGGTTTGCAGGGGAGGAAGGTAGGAAGTGAGGGGACGGTCAGGTAGGATTTGAGGTACAGTTAGTCACATTGGAGGCGTAAAGATAGGTGGTGGAGGGGGGAGGGGGTTTTCTCAGGGGTGCGGGAAAGGAACGATAGGGAGGTGGAGGGAATGGGTGAGGCGAGGGGTTGGGTTATCATTGCTTTTGGCTTTGAAGGTTTGGCGGGGTGTGTATGCTGTTAGGAGGGGCAGTTTGTGGGAGGCTTGGGGCTTGGATTTGGTCCCGCAGCGGAGCAGGAGGGGTGTGAGATAAAGACGAAGTTAAGGGTGATACGATGTGAGGAGGCTGGGACTTTGGGGTTTGTCTGGCTTCGGAGGGAGGATGTTGGGGTAGGGGAGCAGGGGGAAATAGGGAGGGCAGTCCGAGTGAGGGGGGCTTGGAGGTGGTCTGGCGGGGGTTGAGGCTTGGGAGGCTGGGGGGGCACAATGGGTGGGGGGGTTGCGGGGAATGGGAACTGCATGGGGAGGGGGTGAGAGTGGGCCAAAATTGGAGGGGTGGGGGTGGCTTGGGGGGGGTGGTAGGGGATTGGGGGGGGGGGGTGTGGTCAGGGGGGGGGTGGGCTGGGGAGGGGGGGGGGGGGGACATACAAGGTTTCCAGGCCCAGGGGGGACAACCCAGGGACCACCAACAGGCACCCAGGGGGGGTGCGGACCCACCACACTGTGTCCAAAGCGGGGACCCAACTCGGTCTCCCCAGGTTCCACCCACCAGCACACAGGGGGGGGGGGGGGGGGGGACAGGGGTACCAGGGGGCGACACGCCAACAGGGGTGCGGATCAGGGTTCCCACAAAACAGGTCAAAGGGGGGCATCAATGGGGGGGGGGGGGACCCAGACACCAGGGGTAGTGCTCAGTACATGGGCATTTTCAGGGGGGGGGGGGGAAACAACCCTGGGTCCAGGACAACAGCTTAGTTTGTATTGTGGTAGTTTATTATAGTTATGGTTTTGTGGTTCTGAAGAAAAAGTCCTCAGGCAGTGTGGTTGTTCTTGACCTAAAGTTGCCTATTTGAAGAAATACTGTAATAGGGGCAGGAATGTCTAGACTTATAACCCGCTGGGCTTCGAGGTCCCTGGCCAGGATAAAGCCCAGGGAAGTGTGGGTGGGGGGGGGCCTCAGCCCATCCACAGGGAGGGCTGCTACAAGCTAGGTGTTAACCTCGACTTCTGCCCCCTGTAAGCAGTTTTGTCTTAAAGAGATATGAATAGCACCAGCACCTCTATGACTATAGTAGTAAATATAATGATCAAGTACAGGGAAAGAATATCTATACAAATGGCAAGATCCAATTTGTGGTGGAATATAGTGTACAAGACAGATCGTGATGGTAAATCATTTGAAAAAATAGCCTGGACCTAAAATTGAAAAAAAATTCTTAACCTGATTAAATGGAGAGTTTAAGGATATAACCCTTTGCACTCGCTTTTTTTTCTTGAAAATTTCACATTATTCTAGATGCCTAACCTTGTCGATTTCACACTCGACATCCGAGTGCAAAGGTTAATAAATCCTTTCAATATAGTGATTCATTAAAGTTATATTTTTTAACAGAGAGGGTAATGCTGTCCGATGTCTATAGGATAGAATATTGAAGAAATTGAACCATCATGGATTTTTATGTAGGAGGGAGAATTTAGGTAACTAGTTTTGGTTTATGTAAGAAGCACATGGCCTAGAGAGAAGACCTTAAATAAAATGCCAGTAAAGTGAGAATTGGAAGTTGTGAAGCTGAAATGACATTGCATAGAGAGAGCAAAAGGAATAAATTATCAAGAA
>JAJQQW010001929.1:0-18024 GCA_025583905.1 Ia io | reverse complement strand
ACAAAATTTGATTAGATCACAATTGTAACATCTGATTAGAAACTGGAAAATAAAAGGTTATTGAACTCATGCTGAAAATAAAAAAAAAGAATAGTGCTTTTTAAATCCAAAGAAAAGAAGGTAGAAATACTTTTTTAAAAAAGGAATACATTCTTAGTGATCATATTATTGTTCTAATGGAGATCATATAAGTTGTTCAATTACAGTGTTAATTGGAGTCATAGATGTGGAGAGGATTGTTTATGGCAGCAAAATTATTGGAAAACTTTAATGACATAAAAAATTCCCAATTTTGGTAAAAACAGCAAACAAACAAATCCATAAAGTACATCATGGTAAATTGCTGGGAAATAAAAAAATATAATAATGAAGGTCAGAGCTATTCACTAATTTTAGGTTTTCCAAACTTAAATATCTATATTCACAATTCTCTATTTTTTAAAATTATTCAGGGAGCTATATGAGTGAGTCTTGAACATGATAATTTAAACATAAGAAAAGTAACAAAACTGAACCATCAAATCAATAACTTGACATTCTTCATTTCCAGGTTCCCTATATACCACTCTCATTTTAGAATGTTAAGAAGACCATTTCACTCTTGTTTTAGGACATAAGGATGTCTTTTTACTTAGAAGAAAAAAATAAATATTTGTGTGGATTGGCTGTTATATTTTTTCTATGAAGTTTTTCATCCTGTTGGTTGATTATTTGCTCAAATACTGCTCTATCCCCTTCAGAAATATGCTCACACTAAGTAGGAGCTCTTTTTTTCTTCACCTTTTTGGGACAATATTTATAGGACTAGGAATACGGTCCTGGGCCACAGTAGATATCCATTGAGTAAATGAAAAGAATGAGATCAAAATGAAAGGCAAATGTTTCCATGGTGTTGGTTTATATTATATTTGGTTTTTTGTTTTGTTGGTTAACAAGCCAGAAATAATGTTTTTAGTGTTCCCCTAGCTGATTCTAATGAAAATCTTAATGCAGCCTGGTACTAAATGTAAAACCTATAGACAAAGGTCAGGAATTTTAAAGAGGTTAGTGACTGTTAGTTGCATTCAATATTCACTTAGGTATTGTTTCACTTTGAGAGAAAAAGAAAAAAGGACAATCAAGTCCCCGATTCTATTGGTTCCTCTAATTTAGTTTTCATAATGACAGTTTTTTCATAAATTTATGTTTTCGTTTTGTAATTCCTGAGTAATTTTAGAAGGTGACTTATTGTATCCAGTTCTCTGTTAAAACATTCTAATTTGCTTGACACCAATAGTATTGCTCATTTTTTTTTTTTTTTTTTTTTTTTACTCATAATTTCAATGCATTATATATCCAATTCGAGTCTCACAGGATAGCACAACACCAACTTTAGACTTTTCAACAGAGTGAATTTAAAATTAGGGAAATTATTGCACAGGTGATGGAGTCTCTGCAGACCCATAGTGGGTAGTGGTAAAGGTAATGCAAAGTTAAACAGCAGGAAGAGCACTTTACCATCTGTAGCTGGTAAAGATGAAACATGCCACAGTGTTACTGCCCGGAGGTCATCAGGAAGATTTGGAGGCTAAGACAAAACCCGTCAAACAGGTGAAACCATGGATCTGGAGCTATAGAAGAGAAGCTATTACTGAGAAGCTGTCTAAGGTAGAAAGCAGGAGAAGCATCCCTGGTTTCTCTCTCCCACTCTCTCAAATCATCTGGCAGTGTTCTATACTTGTCAAAAATTCAGCTAAAGACAGCCGATCTGGGAAATTGGGAAACCAGGATGCAGGGACAAGGGAATGGAGCAACTACCCAAAGCCTTCCAGCCACAGTATACCTATAGGGAATTGATTGTTCCAAAGCATTTTCTCTGAGGTTCTGTGTAAGTATCAACTATGTGATGCCTTGTATCTTAGGTCCCCACGTTCCAAATTGTTTACTTATTTATTTTTGTAAGAACTTTCATAGAAACATCTGATGGAGACCATTGGAAACTAGATGGATCTTTTAAAAAACAGAAACTACCACCCTTAACCGGTTGGCTTGGTTCGGATAGAGCGTTGGCCTGTGGACTGAGGGGTCCCAGGTCAATTCAGTCCAAGGGCATGTATTACTTGGTTGCAGGGCAACAACACCAGTAGGAGGTGTGCAAGAGGCAGCTGATCATAACGTTTTCTCTCTAATCTAGTTTCTAACTCTATATCCCTCTCCCTTACTCTCTGAAAAAAAAAAAATCAATAAATTATATTTTAAAAAAATAAAATAGAAAACTAATCAATGCTGTTCTTGTTACTCACGTCATCATGGGATTTTTTAGGGGCATTTGACAGCAATATGGCCAATAATATGACTTTTGAAATGTTATGTTTCCCAAGTTTTGAGGAGCAGAAAGTTTATCTTCCTGCTAGAATTGGGAAAACTGTTGTAGTAGGATTTTATCTGAAAAACATATGAAAAAGCAATTACATCATGGTTGTGAAAGCTATTGTAAGTGAAATTGCTATAGGACTAACTCTTAAATGATTCCTTAAGATTCCGAAATCAAGAAGACCCAAGAGGAACTAAATGCTTGGAGTACTTGTCTCTGCTGTTGGGGACCATGCCATTGGACACTCCAGAAAATGAATATGTGTTGAAGTGGTTGGAATGTGTGATTAAATCCCTGAGTGGGGTGGGAGTATGGACATATTTAATGCTTGGACAAGTGCTTGTGAAGAGTTTAAAATCATAAGCAAGAGGAAAATGGTTTCCTGCAGTACTTAAGGAGTTAGAACTTGAAAGTACCAAAAATTAGAGTTGGGAGGAAAATGGAATCATTTCAATTACTTCTAGATATATTTCTAATGGAGTATACATTAGGGACAGTGGAATTGGTTTTCCAGAGGGAGGAGGAAGTGGATTGGAGCAGGGTTTCGGAAAAATAAAGAGAAAAGAAATGAAAAGAAAAGGTATATGAGAATACACCACGGGGAATTTTTTACACCTAAGAGAGTGAGTCTGCTATGTATTAACTCTAGCTTTGTGGTTCATGATTAGAAATGGCAAGGGTACCTCTGCATAGTGCTAGTCAATTGAAGTCTTTGTAAACATGTTAATCTTATTTAATCCCTCAGCTAAGAAACCAGGATTCAGTGAGGGTTTAAAAATTGCTTGTTCTAAGTTACCAGCTGGTAAATGTTAGAGCGGAGTCTCCAAACCCAGGCTCTCATTTCAACCTTCAATACTCTTTCAACCACTGCCACAGAGCTTGGGGGTCTAGGAAAGTGATCATCAGAGCATATAGAAGCTATCATTGATAGTGGAGAGGTCCATGTTCTTGGCATTGATGTGGACTTATCTACAAGAAAAAAGGGAAAAGGAACATCCCTTTATAAACATTGGAAAACTGTAACAGCCAGAATTCATGGCTTTAGAATAAGAACAAAATTATACCACTTGAGAAAGAAAGAAAAAGGTTTTATTATAGAGCTGGTGTTTCAGCATATTGATGTCATCAGAAACTAGAGTACTAAAGAGTCTGCTACTAAAAATTCGTTAGGTTAGGACAAGAGTCCAAGTAGAAACCCACTTAATATGTCTAAATACTTAAATGTTTAAAACAGTTTTAAAGCTTGTTAAATGAAATTATGTTGCTGTGGTTCACACCTTGATAAATATATATCCAAAATAACATGGAAGGTCCAGATTGTCGTTCAAGTTTCTCAGACTTCCTTTGGGATCCTCACAAAGCCCTAGTGGCTGGGGGAATGCATGATCGCCAACCCCAAAAACGCAGGTTCCTAGCCCTTCTCTTCCCTCTTGGGCTCATTCTGTTGCCGCTAAGTTACTCTCATTCTGCATGTGTTGTAGGACACTCAGCTCACATGTCCAAGCTTATGTATGACTCCTGGCAACGAGCTGCCTGTAGTCCCCTCAGACCTAAAAGTATTCCACTATGATTTCGTTGCCAATCAAGAGAATGGCTTCCAGGAATGCAGCCCCCTTAGACCCTGGAAAGCAAGCTCTGGGTTGTTTGGGTAAGGGAATCATGGTTCTCAGGGTGCAGTATGGGGCTAGAGGTTCCCAGTTAAGTATGTCCCATTGGTCCTCACATTACTTCTGAGTCAGTGTAAACAGTGGAGAGGAGCCAGGGGCAAGAGATTCCAATGTGCTGGTCCCAGAACAGGAGCCCCTCCTAGCCTGGAGTAAATGTTGGAACCCAAGTCTAGGGTTTGCTTGGTCAGAAGCAATGACAGGCTGATGATTGCACCAACCACACTAAGGGACTTGTTAAGGAAACCCAACTGCCCCAGGATCACCTGCTGTTTCTGTTAAACTTTATTGCCAGGTACTGTCTGTTGCGACCTTCCTACAGCTGCCTAGGAGAACCAAACGCTTATTGCAGTTGTGCATGCCAGGGGAGCTCTAATTCTTTTCCCATTAAGGCTACCATCCTACACAATGTTATTTCTTCATTTCAAGTTTTGTGCAGGTATATCTTCCTAGTGGCACCTAAATTCAGGGTGGAAACTTGCTGTGGTTGTAAGCTATTATTACCCAGGAAAAACATATTAGAAGTGGTTTTGAAGACAGGGAGTGAACCACGGGTGACCAAACCTCTATGCAAATTTTGGGAACAGCCCTTTATTGAAGATACAAATTAGAAACAACTGGAATTAACATACAGCTTTTTTAGGATTAAAACCACCATTATGGGTTTATTACAAATGACTTATGTGGAGCACTCTGCAATAAAGGGATTATGAGGCTTTCCTCTGAATCAGTGATATAAAAGCACTTTTCCTGATTTTCAAATATGTGCTCGTGGTTATAGAGGGACCCAGAGTTTGAAGGCCCATGCCTTTATTGGGAAGCAGGACTACATTTTAGACACTAGTAAGTAGGCACTGAGTTTAAAGTTTTGTTAAATGGAATGAAATTATAAGCTAAAACCTTAGGCAGGAATTAAAATGGTTTCTGAATTTTTTCTACTTTATAATTTAATCATTTAACTCTATACCTGTTACCAACAGAGAGTTAGAGAGAAAAATTAGATATGCAAAGGTGGACAAAATAAGGGTGACATTTGTGGAATTAACGAGGCAAAAGATGGTTTCTCATTTAACCTAGGGAAAGAAAAATGAAAAATTGTTGAATGGAGGGTCATGATTTCTTGATTTTTTTCCCATTTTCTCCAACGTTAGTTAAGTAATACTACCCTAGCTGACATGCAGTGGACACGCAGCCATGAGAGAGAAAGAAGCTTGGTTGTGTTAAGCTTTGCATTTCAGGGTGTTTCATCACTAGAGCCATTATCCTGACTGATATTTACACCTCTTTTCTGCAACTTGTAACACTGACCATGCCTTTTTATGAATGGCTTTGCAAAGTCTTATTGCAGGCATTACTTCCTCTTGGCATTTTGCTATATAATGTAGGCATCTTACCAACAAGTGAATGGGGGTTCCTGTTTTTTTTTTTTTTTTATTTTTTTTTGCCGTTACCCCTGTGCCTTCTTTTAATTTCTCTTTTATTCTTATGTCAATTATTGACCAGTGTAATAGGAACCTGAACAGTTGTTATAGCAGATTTCTTATGTCTCAAGTTCTGCTCTCTTTTTATGTCCCTGATTTTTTCCATTGTTAATATCGGCAAAAAGAATCATGCATAATTATCACTCTGGCTAGGCTTCGTGCTCCATCTTCTAGTCCATGTCAATCTATTGTTTTTCATTTTTCTAGGTTCAAGAGTTCATTCTCTGGGTGACAATCATTTGTTTTTCTTGAGAATTGGGCTCAAGGCATTCAAAGATAATTCTAATCTACAAAACATCAGACTGTTTGAAGGATGTCTTTTCTTGTGGTCTGCTAATATAGGTTTAAAACATGTTCAGGCACTCATACACAAAAACATATATTAATATAAATTAAATTTTATTGGCAGTAGGCAGAATATTAGATACTCTGGAGTCTTATATTTGGGCCGGGGGTAAGATTACGATTTATCTTTTGGACGTGGTTAGCATATTTCTCACCTAATTTTGTTAAACTTAGCAGCATTAACTAACAGACTTTATGTTTCCTGAGCGTGGCCTCCTGGACTGTGATGGGTAGAAGGGGCAGGTGGCTGGAATTAAAACTGGGACATAACCAATGTTCTAGTTAAAATATGTAAACTATCTATCTAGAACATTAGGAAATGTGCTGTTCTGGTTACTAAGTTCAGATGTATAAAAATAGGTTCATTTTAAACTATTTTTGTGAACATCTTTGAAAATGTATATAGACTTCACTGCTTTATTAAATAGAAGATTCTAACTTGATCTTGTCCTGATGACTCAATCATAAATTATTCTAAAAGGGCTATAATAGAGCCTGTTGAGTGCAGGGCTCTGTGTTTGAAACTCTGGGGGATTTCAGGTTGGAGTTCTGGTATATTAAACTTTTCAGAGTTTTTTCTGTCTTCATCAACTCTAGGCTGCCAGACTGTCTCTCTTTAATGCTGCTGGTGTGCCTCCCTGGTGACTTGCTCCTTGAACTGGGACACTAGCCAATACATGCTCAATAAATTTTGTGCTAATATTTAAGCAAATCGTTTCAAATGTGAGCCCCAGGGGACATTTCCTCTGTGAATAATGTGCATATGCTGTATTACATTGCCTTTGCCTGATCAGTGGCCCTTCCTTCCTTCCTTATTCATTCCTCTTTGTTCTCAGGAAGGTAAGGTTGCTTCAATTACTCCGCTTCATGTCAAGTGAAGTTGTGGTTTCTTTTAATATGATATAGTTTGAACTAGATAATAGAATATTGACTAGAGGTAGGAGATCATAGCTATATGGGGTTAAATTAATACCTAGGCCATAATGCTGTTCATTGTTTTAAAATAGGTTATTTATTGATTTCCAAAGAGACGAGAAGAGAGAAGGGGTGAGAGAAACATCTATGAGAGAGATTCATCCATTGGATTCTTCTGCAAAGCCCCTATAGGGATCGAGCTGGAAACCCAGGCATATGCCCTGATGGGGAATCAAACTGTGACCTCCTGATTCATGGGTCGTTGGCTCAACCCACTGATCAACAACTGGCTTGGCAATAGCTTTCCTTGTAAAAAAAAATATTTTTATTGAGTTTATTTCAGACAAGGAAGGAGAGGAGAGGAGAGCTGATGAAAAATTTATGATGAGAGAGAACCATTGATCGGCCGGCCTTTCCTTTATGCCCCCGTCCCCCCCCCCACACAACCCGACAACACTTGGTGGGGCTGATGGGAGGACTGCAACGCCCCGGGCATATGTCCTGACCGGGAATCGATACCCATGACCTTCCAGGTTAATAGGTCGGACACTTGACCACTTGAGCCAATGGACAGCAGGCAATGCTATGTCATTTTTAAAGAGCCCTTTTATACTGTTGAGAACTGTTTCGCCTCCTACTGTGATTTGCTATCTGTGTCATTTTGTAGTCATTGCGTGGTTATAAAGTTGTCTTAAACTGACCTTTGTAATAAGTTGGTCTTAATGTTTTAATCTGACAGAGAAGTAAAAAATGTCTAACTATTGCTTTGTTTTATTCCTTTCGAACATTTGCACTTTCTTTTTTTGGCTGCATTGCATTGTGAAAAAAACCTCTTTCTTTGTCTACAAGCACCCATGGTGGGTAATTACTATTGGCCCATCTCTTCCCCACCCCTTTGATTCTCTGCATGTGAGGACAAGATGGGGGGGTTAAAAGTCAGGAGAGAGGTACCAAATATGACAAAATAAGGTAGTAGGATTGCAAAGAGGGGTATAAAAACAATGAACAATTATAACTTTTTAGACATAAATTATTTTGAAAGCATTAACAAAGGCTTCTTGAATGCTGTATCTTTTTCTCAGTTACAGAATAGTTTTACTCTGTGAGCACCTGGATTGTTAAATGTGTGTGATGGTGAAGGAATTTGACCCTGGCCACGTATGCCTCCAAATGGGCTTGGTTAGTGCTGAGAAAAGTTTTGGGCTTACATTAACGAAAGAAGAAGAGCTGAAGGATGTGCTTCCTTTAAAACACTCTTCCACTGACAAGATGTAGAAGATAACCGTTTGATTTATTACATGGTGTCAAGGACCTTTTGTGTGGATGGATCACACCAAACATCCTAGGGCCTTTCTGTGTGTCTTCTCTGCATTGAGCTACAAACCTGTGGCTCCACTGCAGGGATGTGGGAGAGCGAAAACATGTGTTTACATTTTTACCAAAAGTGTGGGTCGGGGGTTATAGACAACTTGCAGAGCTATAAAAGCTGGCCATGGAGTGTGCCTGGCGGGGAGGGGAACATGAGCAGCCATGAGAGCATGAAAAAGTAACACCACTAAATGGATAAAACCAGTCAATGTTTCCACATGACAGGCTATTTCTGCTGGTAGCTTGCGCCGCTGGGGGGTGGCTGTTTGTCTGGGCTATCCCAGGCCCTAATGGAAGATTGAGGAGCGGATGAACTATAGGAGCAATGAAAAGCCACTCAGGTCTGTCTCATGGGGTTAGGGGGAAGGAGGAAAAAAGTGGCTTTCCATCCACCCAATCGGCATCCATCCATTCATTACATCCATCCAGCGACCCATCCTCTGGTCATGTGACTCTTCCTCAAATCTTACCCTCGCTTTTCTTGTCATCAGTGAAGTCCAGTCTCTTGATTGTAGCCTTCTGTCCTGCATAATGGGACTCTGCCTTCTTCTCGGGTGATATATCCTATCCCTCTTCCCATCTCTTTATAGACTCTACACTGCCTGTCGGACAGACTTCTCAGCCACTGAATAGAAATCACTGCCTTTATTGCCCTCCCCCAAGGGTTTTGATGGTGAGTGTTTTTTTTTTTTTTTCTTTCCTTCCAGCCTTTGTTTCCAGGACCACTATTGGGCCCCAAGCAATGTGTTGCTTAATAGGACCCTCTAGTCTCCCATTCAGAGCCCTGGAGTGTTACTATCTTTTATGCTATCAAATACTGCCCACTATAGTCTTGGCTCCTAAGGAATAGATGGTACCCATATACTTAGCATAGTGCCTGACACTTAATAAGAATTTAGCAAATAGTTGTATAAAAAATAATGTATGACCACGATTGGCTATACAGATAAAGAATTGGGGTTTTTGGTATGCTATTTGCTATTAGTATTTCCTGCATCTTGATTTATTGAAAATGTATGATCGGGACAATTTACTCCATTGGTCTGTGCCTTGGGTTTATTATTTACTAAATAGAATAATAGTATGTAATTCTTAGGATATGGTTAAAGAGGTTACTCATGTCATGCCATGGTGCCCAGTGTATAGACAGGAGATTGCATTGATTATATATTGTTACAATTAAGCACCTTCTACATACTCAGGGCTCTGGACTTGAACCAGTGGCTAGAATATGAAAGTTATATAATATAAAAAACCACTACAGGGGACTGGCTTAATTTTTTCTAAACCTTATAGATGTTCTATGAGGCAATCTGAGTCACCAAATCCCCAACTCTGGGAGCAACTCATCCTGGAGGAAATCTGGCCCAGGGTCAACCCATTATCCACGCTGCCCTGGCCATGGTCTTTTCAATAGCCCAACTCCTCTCTGTTCCTGAGGTCATATTCATATGCTGTTTCTGTTCTGTTTCCTTGAGTCTTTTTTTTTTTTTTCAGGACTCTGGTGCTTATGAGAAGTGGGGCCTGCATTGTCACCAACACACCCTTTCACCTCTCCTGAGACAAAGAGTCCTATTTCTAAAGTTTCAGGTTCTGTTGGGGCCATGTTATCTCCTTGATGGCTGGACCACCTATTCATAATACCTGTATCTGGAATGCTCTCTGGAATTGCTGACTTTTTAAAAAATAAATAAAAGGGCTTTTTCCTCTGATGCTGCCCCCTACCTGCAGTCCAGAATTCCCACCCTTTTGGGCCTGTAGGAATATAGGTGGATTTGCTTTTCCTTACCCTATTCTGTAAATAAGTCTCAGCCTGAGACACACCAACCTGTAACACAACTCCACCACCCCCCCCCCCCCCCCCCCCCCCCCCCCTCCCCCCCCCCCCCCCCCCCCCCCCCCCCCCCCCCCCCCCCCCCCCCCCCCCCCCCCCCCCCACCCCCCCCCCCCCCCCCCCCCCCCCCCCACCCCCCCCCCCCCACCCACCCCCCCCCCCCCCCCCCCCCACCCCCCCCCAAACTCTGTTTAAAGGAGTCTGCTCCCCCGCACCCCGCCCCGGCCAAAAAACCAAGTGTGGGCTTGTGGACCCGAAGGGTTTCCGGTTTCAATTCCTCAGTTGAAAGGGTATGTACCTCACTGCAGGCATCCCAGGCCAGCTGTGCTGGAGGCAACCATTGACTGTGCTTCTCTCACAGCTGATTTCACTCTGTCCTTCCTCTCTCTTTAACTCTCTCATTCCAAAAAATCAATGGAAAAATTTCTTGAGTAGAATGAAAACAAACAAACAAACAAAAAACAGAGTGTCTTTAGGGAACAGAATGATTACTCAAGTGACATTTTATAAAAGGTGGATTGAAAGTCAGAGGGTGCTTGGAAAATTGGTTGAAGTTGTTGCTTATAAAAAATTATTTTTAGAATTAAAAGGAGAATGAGGACATTTATGTCTCTATACCAACACTTCCACGGGGTAACACAACTTATTGGACAACAGGACCAAATACAGTGTCTCCAGAGGGTGCCCATCATAGGATTTTTGACTCTCTCCCCAGCCCTTATTATGGAATGGAGAATTCTTCCATTTAAAAGGATATGTAAACTAAGGATGCAGGAATAATTCCAATTTCCATGCAAAAACTGGGCCATCCATGTCATGGAGAAAAATGTCCTTTTGGTGCCATCACAAGGGATAATAATTGGGATTGACCAATTCTTACCCTCACAAACATTACAGTCTGGCACATGGACAATAAAATAAGTGGTTTTGTAGCCATTGAAGGATAGAAAAGAATAAAGACCCGGGAGCTGGGAAAAGAAACCTGCTGCTGTTTATATTTCTCTGCCATGCATGTTGATGTGGTAGGTTTAATCAAAGTTGGGTGAATCTCTTTCTTTTTAAACTTGTAAGTATAGGGCCATGAATGAATGTATACATATTCCAACTGACTGGAAAGTGGCCTTTCATGTTTATTATCTTTTCTTTCATTGAAAAAATGTATTGGAGGAGAGAAAGTGTTCTTTCTTAAACATTGGTCCCTTGAAGGCAAATAGGGAGAATTTTTTCTCTTTTAGAAAGTGGTCTGGATGGAGTTTTGTTTCCTGACTTAGAAGATTAATAAGAATGGGTTTTTGTGGTAAATCTAAATTTGAAATCCTTATCATATGTTGATGATTGAATTTTTTTTTTTCCTTATTATACATAATTATTTTTTTTAATTTGTTATGATATAAGGTTTTACATATGTTCCTTATTCCACCCCCATTGCCCCCCCACCAACCTCTCCCATTCCATGCCCTTACCCCCCTGTTGTCTGTGTCCAATTGGTTTTGCTTATATGATGCATATATGTCCTCTTGGTTGATCTCTCCCCCTTACCACACATCCTCCCTCGTACACTTCCTGAGGTTTGACGTTCTTATCGATGTTTCTCTATTTATGTTTGGATCTGTTTTTGTTCATCAGTTTATTGTTGTTCATTATATTCCAGAAATGAGTGAGATCATGTGATATTTATCTTTTCTCTGCCTGCTTATTTCACTTAGATAACATGCTCTTCAGCTCCATCCTTGTTGTTGCATAAATGGTCAAGACTACTACCTTCTCTTTTTTGTTTTCCGCAGTGTAGTATTCCATTGTGTAATGTACCACAGTTGTTTAATACACTCATATGATGATGGGCACTTAGGCTGTTTCAAATTTAGCTATGGTGTGTTGTGCTTCTGATTGATCTTTCTCTCACTGAACCTCATCCATATATATGGAAGGAATGATATTGATCTCAGAAGTTGTTCTGAGGATTCTTTTCTGGAAGTTCACATGAAGGTCTGGCCATTAATTAGTACTTGTAGGGACATAATCTATGAATTCTCAGCGGTTTCTTTATAATTGGGTCAGTGGTCCATGGAAGCAGGTACATTTTGGGAAGAAGCTTTACTGTACGGGCCGTACTGAATTAGGTTGTGAAATGTTAGTTCTCAGCAAGCTTTCTCCCAGTCGCTTGTCCACAGGCTCATTTTGGTAAAAGACCTTTTTCATCTGTTTTTTTTTGCCTCTGACTCCAGATTGCATAAGGTAACTGTTATCTGTGTAAATAACCAAGTTGCCTTTATATAGACAATACCAAAAACACTGCTCATTTAAATTACTTTCTCAAATTGTATCCTGTTAGTGCTTCCTGAACACAGGAGAAGTATTTTCTGTACTAGGCATTACGAAGTCCAGTGTTCTTGCCCTCTAGGAGCTTTCATCAGTTTTTTTGTCATTGTTGCTCTCATTCTCTTAGTTCATTTGTTCATTCATTTGTCCTTTTATTCACTTTATTTTTTCCTCATTCATTTATTCATTAAAATATGTATTATAATCTCTATACTAACCTTGAGTTGTATTAGGGAATTACTAAGTGGTCCCAATAAGAGTGGAAGAATAGGTAGTGTTTAAGAGTTAAGTCTTTGAACTCTGAGGCAGACCTTCATTTATTAAACCCAGACTCCACTGTGTCTACTGGCTGACATTGGGCAGGTCACTTTCTCAGGTCCCGGTTCAGTTCCTCATCTATATAAATGTAAGGCAAATCTCAGTTATTAGTTTCAGGGTTGTTGTAAAAAAAGTAAACAAGGACAATGAATGAAAATGTAGTTCTTAGTACACTGTGTGACATGTAACAAGCTTATTCAATCAATACGATGTTTGCTTATGTGAAGGTTTTTATGGATTGAGGATTTTTTTAACGACCTAGTTTTCATGGAGGTTAGACTCCTTCACAGTTTAGGGGAATCCTTAAGTTCCCAAGGAAGCACTTCAAAGATTTTTTTTGCAGATTTAGCGACTAGGACGTGATTCTCCTTTGATGCCTTATTTTTCACATTTCCCCATCCGCTGCCAGACCATGGGTCTAGTCTGTTTCTCCTTTGATTGTTGTTCCATAGATAAATCTTCCTTCTCTAGTTCACTAAGAATCCATCCTGAATGTAGGGTTTTTATTAAAGTACTAGAGGGCCCAATGCATGAAATCTTGTGCAACAGGTAGGCCTTCTTCCCCTGGCGGCTGCCCCGGCTTTCATCTGGTGCCCAGGAACCGAGCTTCCCTGCAGCAGCCCAGCTTTGTCTGAAAGTGTCATCCTGTTAATTAGGCATTTTACACTTTTATTATATAGGACTAGAAGCCTGGTGCTGAAAAAATTCATGCACTGGTGGGGGGGGCGTGCCCTCACCCAAACCAGACCCTCTCACAGTTCCAGGATCCCTCAGGGCGTGGGAGAGGCGACCACAGCAATTCAGCGGGGGGAACGGCAACGCCCCCATCACAACCACCACCTATTGCTGCTGCCACTGCCTGCAGGGGGCAAGTCCCGGCTGGCCCTGGTTACAGCTGAGCCCTCGTGCTGGCCCTGGTACCCTGAGAGCCCCCCCATTGGGCTTAGCCCTGGGCGGCGCTGGCGAAGGGGAGGGGAGTCGGGCGGGAAAGCGGGGGTGAAGCCACCATAGGTGGGGGGCCTTTTTCCCTGCTTCCTCCGGCCAGCCTCTCCCTCTGGGGAGCTGGGACGAACTTAACCAGGCTTGCCTTGCATTGGGTATTGTCAAACTATGGGCAGCTGGGCAGCTGCCACTGAGTGCTTTGCCCTGCCGACCCCTTGGCTTGGCTCCTGCTCTTGCCTGAGCCTCAGTCAGTGGGTGGGTGCAGGTGGACCTGAGGCCCCCCGGCGGGGCACTGAGGGGGAACTCAGCACAATCAGGCTTGGTGGGAGCCGGCCTGGCCCTTGCCTCCACTGTGGGCGCCGCACATCGCTGTGCTGGCATGATGTGGTCAATTTGCAGATTACCTCCTTTTATTATATAGGACTTATCTGATTACAAATTATAATTAGACATATTTTCTAAGAAATGGTGGTTCTCCTTGGCACCATCCTGCAAGTGAGGAGGCTGAGTTAGGCTGTGTCACATGGAGTAGTAATCACATCTCTGGACCATGGCGCTAGTTTCAGTAACGCAGACCTCATGACATGTGGAATTTCTTATATTGGTAATAGTCTTTCTGCCTATACTTTTATGTGCTTGTAATTTAAAGGCTTTATGGATCATTATTAAAAGTTATCGGTTATCCCAGGGATTATACTCATATTGCCTTATATTAACACTTCTTCATAGGGGGTCTTTTAATACGACATGGCAATGAGCTCCATCTCACATTACTGTCTGTAAATCAAATTAGCTCGTTGCTGTGTATTGTACTATGAACTTAGTGGCCACGTTTCTTTCATGAGTCTACAAGTTGGCTGAATGGTTCTGCTGGTCTGTGCCAGGCTCAGCTCCATTTTGGCTGTAGCTCTCTTCAAGCGTGTGCAGTCAGCTGGCAAGTTTTACTGGGAGGGTTTTGATCCGCTGTAGGTTCAGACAGAACAACTTGGCTCTTTCTGCACGTCTCTCATTCCCTCCAGGAGGCTACAACCCTGTGTCCAAGGATTGACACAAAGGAGCAGAAATGCACAAAAATATAGGGGGGAGAAAAAAGGTTTGCAAGTCTCTGCTGTTATGTGTCAGATTTGCCCATTGGCCAAAACAAAGTCACATGGTCAAGCCCAGACTTGAGTGATAAAGCATGACCAGAAATAACACATTGGATATAGGGGAAGCATGAAAATCTGGGGCTATGCTTTTAGCTTTCTGGCCACAATTATTAATATGCTGTATCACATGCAATAATATTCATTCCCAATCCCAGCCAAACACTAACCATCACAAAATTAAAGTCATGGCATTCATGCTTGAAGCCCTAGAGTATTGTGTTCATACACCTCAGGTCCACATGAGCGTTACTCTTGACCCGGGGATCATTGTTAATATATAGCAAAAAAAAAAACAAAAACAAAAAGAACCAAAAAAAAACAAAAGACAAAGTCATATGCCCTGTACATACCCACCCATATGGTGATGAAATGAGAAACAGGGGATCAAACCTATATAAAATTTCCCATTTGGATAAGGGATGAATAGTAAGAACATAGCAGTCACTGTTCCATAAGCATTTTGAACTTCTGGACAGATGCTGTCAATTCTCTCTCCTCTGGGTGCGGACGGAGCACTGTTCTTGGATTTGACTTTCATTCTTACTCCCTGAGAATGGCTCCAAGTCCATTGTTCTCCAGGGCTCCTCGGTTGTCATGTCTTTTCTACCATTCTGGGGCCACTTCTGAAAAGGGTATTGCGGGGGGGTGGGGGGGGGAATCGCCTCCTGCTTTAGAGAATTGGGAGGCACAAAGCTCTTTCTACAATTTTGAGATTTTTTTCTAGTCTCAGTTTTTTCTTTTAGGTCTACCAACAGAACATTGCCAATCCAGCTGAATTACAACATTGTGGGTTTCCTTTGAATGGGATGTGATTTCTACTTATGAGCCTGATAGCCACACATTTTAATACCCCTGTTAAACCTTTACGCGTATAGTAGAGAAGTTCTTCCTAGCTCGCCTTAATGTATCCACAGGTCTTTTACAAAGGGACCTTTTATAGCCACACCTGTGATTTGATCCTTTGGTCCTCAAGCTGAATTTATTTTGAGAGGTTTTCTGTTTCCCCAGACAAGCTAGAGATTGAAAAAAACACTTTTATGTTCCCTGCCAGTAAATCACGAACCCTCTTTAAGTCTCTATGTTCTGCTAATTATCAGTAGTTTTTTTTTTCCTTTATAAATTTTAAATAAACTCTTGCTTCTTTTTTAATTTTTTTAATTACAGTTACATTCAATATTATTTTAGTACTAGTTCTCTGGTGTACAGGACTAGTAGTTAGACAAATCACATTTCTCTAAAGCCTGACCACTTACAATTTGTTTCTGTTATGACAGAAACCTAAGTGCAATACAAAATTCTTTCTCAGTTTTGCTATTGTGTATCAACAAAACCACTCAAACCAATTAGTGGCCTAAGATAAACTACCTGAGGGAAAGGGGGTGTGGAAAGAGGGTAGAAGTTAGTAAAGGGAGGATATAATGGTGATGAAGAGGCTTGACTTGGGGTGGGTGAACACTATACAATATTACAGATGATTGTATTATTAAAATTTAGCCATGAAAACCTATATAATTTATATTAATAATGCTCCCTAATTAAATTCAATTAAAAAGACTAAACAAACACATATTACTTTCACAAGTCAATGATTGGTTTAAAAGATTTTTGCAGATCAGGGCTAAGCTCAATGAATCTGTGTTTTTATTATCTGTGATTCATTTTGACTTGGTTGAGAAGTCTCAACGTCCATTCTCCATATATCTTTACACTAATTTGATTTTTTTTGGATTTCCTGCAATGCATAACTATGTTTTTAAAGCATTTCAGAGACTGTTACATGGGTCATTCAGGAAAGGGTGCTGTGTTAAGTTTTAGTAATTTCAGTATAGGTGAAGAGGGGGAGAGGAATAGAGGAGCCACATGTGCCATGTATTTACTATTTCTTTCTTGGTTCTTGCGAGTCTTTAGAGGTGTAGATAAATTTTTCATTTTATATATATATCAACCTATTATGACATATGAAAGCCATATTACAGTCAATTACTCTTTTGAAAGATTAGTTGGTTAAATAAATGGAAAGAAGCTGCTCAAACAATGGAGGGCAACATTGGCTGAATCTTTTTGTTGTTTTGTTAATTTCTCCACCTGAGGATATTTTTTCATTGAAGTTGTAGAGAGAGTGAAGGAATGGGGAGAGACAGAGATAGGAACATCGAATGTTGCCTCTTTCGCATTGGAGCCAAGACCAGGACCTGGGATGGAAAGCCTGGCAACTGAGGTATATGCCCTTGACCGAATTGAACCTGGGACCCTTTGGTCTGCAGGCTGATACTCTAACACTGACCAAGACTTGGCTAGGGCAGCTGAGTCTTTTAGGCATGTAATCTTAATCTGTTCAGATGTTTTTCCTTTTCCATTTTTTTAAATCTTAACCCTATAAAACACTCATCTTGTTATACTTTCCTCAAATCGCTAGAGCAGATTTGCTTTTTCTTCTTTCCTCCCTTTCATTTCACTGATGAATATTCTCATATTTGCATGCAGGAAAATTTGTGCTTCAATTTATGGCTTTCTTTAAACCCTGCCCTCCTTGGTGAGTTATAGTCAGAAGCTATCTCATTCTTGTCTTCGTATTCGTTTACTACATACGAGAGTAACATTTACTCCTAGAACTAGAGTGAATCAGCTTTAGGTCCTCGCACTAGATGAAGACCTGCTGAAAATCATAGAGCCTGTGATGTCCCCCCAACAAATTTAATAATAAAACAAATAAATAAACCACATGCCTGTTGCAAAATTTATCTACATATCCTTCACAGTATCCATCCTGTTTCTTTCCAAATAATGCATTTGGTAAAATTTATGAAAACTAAAAACTGAATAAATGAACCAAGATATACCCCAGACGAAGACAGAAACTTTAATCATCTTTAATTTTACCCTCAGGCCTCATGCCATTGTATCAGTGCCTGTCACATGGTAGTGCTTAATAATTGATTTATTGAATTAAGATGGAATAAGTAAGGAGTAATTAATAGAAAGGATTGGAAAATAAGCAAATACCAAGATTTGTTATTTCCATTTTAAGAAGTTCCCTTATACATAATATTAGGGAATTTCTTTTTGTGATTCGTTTAATTAGGAAACCCTTCAAACAGCCCAATGACCTAAAATTCAATTTTTTAATCCCAGTTTTCATGCTTGCTCAAATGACCTTTTTCCCCGACAGCGAGAATGAGAAATTGGGCCACTCTGTGCTCACTCAGGAAGCTTCATTTTCAAAGTGAAATATTTTCATAATTTCTAACCTAGACAAATAGTAAGGTTTGAGATTTAGAGGCCATGTGGGGCCTAGTCCTTACCTTCCAGGCCGAAAGGACCAGTGCTGCAACCTGGT